>JAOEHY010030566.1:0-29135 GCA_025447955.1 Psilopsiagon aurifrons | reverse complement strand
GCTGCGCGGCGCCGCCGTAGTGCAGCGCGCCTGGCGGGCGCACCGGCCGCGGGATGTGGCCGAAGGAGACATAGCCGCCGCCGCAGCATCTGCCGCCGCCGCCGCTCTCCCGCCCGCCCTGCCTCCCTCCCTCCTTCTCCGCCTGCCTCCGCTCCTCCCTCCTCTGTCCCCTCCCCAGCAGGAGCCCGCCCGCCGCGACCGAGCAGCCGGCGCTAAGAAGAGGGAGGGGGCGGGCGGCCCCGCTCCCGCTGAGGAGCCGCCGCTGCTTTCGACAGGCGGGGCTGGGGAAGCGCCGGGCCAGGTGTCCCGGCCTCACAGCAGCGGGGCACGTCCCCATGTCTCCCAAGGCTGCCTTCTCCCCACTGCCGGGGGACTGTGGTTTGCTGGGGAAGGGGAGGCAGGCCGGCCGGAGGGCGGGCGTCAGTGGGGAGCAGCCGCTTGGCACTGACAGCTACACCCACCGCCTTGGGCAGGGTGACTGAAACTTGAGGTCTGGCAGGCAAAACGGCAAGCAGCAAGGAAGGGAGAGCCGGTTCCGCTGCTCGGTTGGTTCTCCCTCCCCATTCTTGGGAAGCCTAGGTGGAAAATCTAGCATATTTTCAGAAGTCCTGTCGAGCGCAGGGCGGGCAAGGCGTGTGAGAGATGTGCACGCTTAACCCTTCGCTGAAAAGCTTGTGTAGAACGCAGTTGCAGCACTCACCTGAAAGTTGCCATTCCATCGATCCTCCTAACTCACCGCGCAGAGTTTTGTGACTGAGGAAAAACACCAGGCTTTTGATTGCTGCCTGCGGTAATTACCGCTAATTCACGCTCGCAGCCACCTGACTGTCAGCATAGCAGTCGGGAAACCCCTTTACTCGGCTGTGGCGTCAGGGCAACGCCTACAGCCGATGAATTGCCGGCCCGGTCCCGGCTAGGCTCACGGGAAGCGACGGACGCCGCTCTCCGCCGGCATGAGCCGCGGCCGGAGGCCCCCGCGGGACAGGACGAAGCGCGGGTGAGCGCAGACTCCGGTGTGGCCATCCTCCTGTGTCAGGGCTCGGCCGGCACGCACATCACAGCTGCGCTTTATTAACGGCAGTGGGGTAACAGGACATGCTCGCCGTCGACTTCGGCCGCCTAGCACCCGGCGAAGTCCACCGCCGCGCTCTGGCTGAAGAGCGACTCGCTGCTGCCACCTTTCGCTTGGCCTTCTCGCAGCTTCCCAAGCATTCCAGAGAGCAGGAGCCCCACCCCACTAAGTTCCAGCTGCACCTCTCTAAGGTGCTAAGGTGGGGGTTCCCTCAGATCTTTTCAAGAATATGTCGTCCTATTCCCATTCCTCGTGCTGTGTCCAGCGCCAGAAAGACTTGTTTTCTGCCTGTGGTATCTTCATTTTATTTCCCTTTATAACTTGTCCTCATTTCACCTTCACTATTTTCCCAGGAAAGGATTAAGTGCAGAATGTTATGTGCATTGCCTTGAGGCCAACTCGTTTAACAGCTATCTGCAACCTCATGATGAGCACGCCAGTTTTCAAAGATGCACCATAGGGACAGAAGAGAAAATCAGTATTCAGAGAAGCCTAACTTACGCAATTCAGTAAGCCATAACAGTAAACAGTTAAATAAATCTGTAGTAATTAAGAAGATGTCCATTTTTTCCTCCTTAAAAAAAATTGATTCCCCTTCCATTGTCCAAACTTGTAACAGCATTATCAGGCCTGGCTTTGATGTCTCAGGCTGGAGAAGTTAGCAGCTGGAAGTATAAAACCTGCCTGCTTGGTAACTTAGCCCTTTCATGATTAGAGTCCTATACTGGAAAACAGACTGGTCTTCCACTCTGAAACTCCCAGACATGTAACTCAGCTGTCCTGTTTCTTGACAAATATTCAAACTTCCAAAGTGTTGCAAAGTAAGGAGAGACTCACCAGTAGCTACCATTTCACAGGGAGAGAAAAAAGAAAAAAAGCAGCTTGTCATCTGCATCTGGAGGAATAACATAATGTCTGTTAAGTGCAAGGCACTGGGTTTGTGATTCCCAGCCGGAGATCAGCATCTGTCTCTGGACCTGAAGCAATGTATTATCCAGTAGATACCTAGAGTCACTATCTCACTGTTAAACCTCAAGATGTACTTGATAATGAAATTACTGGGTGTCATAGGATCCTAGATCGACCATAGCATCTTGTGATCCATCTTCTGCAGCTAGCCCCTTCTTCAGAGCTGAGAGGGTTTTGTGTTAATAAAGAGAGGGCTAGAAGCAGGCTGTGTCTTCCTTTCTTTTCCCCTGAAACATAACCACCTACTAGGGCCATTTCATGGCCCTGAGAATCATGCATATCTGGCCTAATTCTAGGATGATCAGTGTGCTGGTGAAGGATGCACCTAGGATACCCAGCTCTCCCCACACTGTAAATGTTACTGATGGATAAGTACTAGTCTGGAAGCTATTGACCTGCAAGTTAAATAGAGAAGTCATAAAGGTATACAGGCAATGCAGACTCTCTGTAGGGGAAGTGAGGACTGGAGGCAGAAGGGTTTTGGAGGAATCTGGGTGGTGTCTGAAGACATCTGTTTGTCTCTCACAAGATTTCCTCCTTTCTAATCACTATCTTGCCTGACAGGGCATTCATCTTAGGACATCGGAGGATTCACAGGACTGCTCCTTCTACTACTGCTTATCTTCCCTGACCCTCCCTGCATCACCTTTTCAACACCTGACACCAAGGGAGGTCAGAGAGGGGGTCAGGATTGAGACCTGCTTATGAATATGGAGAAGAAGTGGAACCAAACCAGGAACTAACCAGGGCACTAAACCAGGCTTCAGAACTGCCTTGTTTCTCCTTTTACTGCTGTCATGGAGAAAGGGGTAAGGAAGAGTAGTGAGCAGTGAGAAGGCAGAAATGAGAGGGACTGACCTCTGGAAGGGATTCCCCTCTTTGTAGCAGGCACTGTCTGCCTACTTCTTTCTCAGTGACTAAGCCTCTTGTCTGACTAGTCCAAAGCATAGTTAGGTGGAGGCTGTTCACTTTTTTGGTCAATCCCAGCCCTCTCAGATACAGGCAGTCTGTTTGTTATCTTACGTTCACTTGGTTTGTGCCTGGGAGTGGTGTACCTAAGTAGGGTAGCCTAATTCTTAGTTAACTTCCATGAGAGTTTGTTTGGGTGTTTTTTTTAAATTGAAACAAGATGGAAAAAGAAAAGGAAATTATTATATATCAAGGCAAAGATTTTCAAGTACAGGAGCTGCAAAAGCATCTTTGCCATTTATATTTGCCTGGTAAGATTTACAAAGTTTCTTGATGCCTCAAGTTTTTATTTGGTCAAAGTCATGACAAGTAAAAATTTTAGAAAATAAAAAAATGTAGTAACATGGCTAGATTTAAATTCAGTAATAGAAATTTCAAATATTTTGTCTTCTAAATGGCTATTATAAAGATCAATAATAATAACAAAATGTTTAAGCTTATGCCCAAGGACTGCATGTTGCTCTAGCTAGTTGCCAGTGATTCTTTTCCCTGCTAACTACAAATATATTTTTTACTTTTGGAAATTTCACCTTCAGGTAAAGGATGAAGCTGGCAGTGGAGGGACATTGGTCAGCAGATAGACAAGGCCTCTAAAATACAGGATACCTAGACGTAAGCATTAGTTGTTCTCTCTCAACATAAACCTGGTTTAATTGTTCTTGGAACAGAGTTGAGGAGCTTGTTTTCTGAATTTTTGGAGAGAAGGGAAAGCATTTCCTGAGTAGTTTGACTTTTTTAATTTTAGATTATGTATAAAACTAAATGTGTGCTTCATATGAAGATTGCTGAGATCCTCCATCATGGTCAGGGTCAAGCATCCTCCTTTGTCACTCTGAAGTCAGTGGGAACTTTCAATTCTAAGAATATAACTAACTAAAGTACAATTAGCTCTATGAAGTGGGTTAATGTTTCAGGAAATCTTTGGCCAGTTTGGAATATAATCAGGAAAGCATGGGGTTTGCCCTTTTTATTTATTAAAAATAAATTGAAAAATCAGCTAAGCATAATTAGTTTTTCAAGTCTAGAAGAATGCTTTGAGGAAGTTATTGTAATTGCTGTCTTGTCACTTTCTAGGAATTATTTAAAGGTGGAATTATTAAAAGAAGTTGACAGCATCTGTTGAAGTATAAGGTGAGAAAGAGCATGTTTCTTGAGACACACTATCTTAATGTGTCTTAATGAAACCAAAGTGGGAATGAATTTAAATAACTAAAATTTCTTCCTTCTTATTTGACTATGATGTTATCTTTAATAAATCAAGTCACCATTGAATTATAGCAGTATTATTTGTATTTTCCACTTTTCCTAAATTATTACACAATATTATATACAACATTGTGTATACAACAGCAAAGTACCTGTAATTCCTGGGATGGAGATGGCTTCCAATGCAACAAAAATAAAGCCCAAGAGAAGGTTTGCACAAATATATTTGCATAAACTCATGCCATAATCTCATGGTAATGTTTTTTAGCAGTAGTCTCTTAAAGAAATATATTTCCTGTTCTGAGACACAGCTGGTTTTGACTCCATCTGGTTATGAGTAAATTACTGTTGAAGTGCTAAGTTCAACTGGCAATAGGAAGATACAACTGAATTTGCAGTACCTGCAGCTTTTGTAAGCGAATGCATATTTTCATTGGGAAAGTTGAATTGCATGTACTGAAGACAACTCTCAATTCCCTAGGACCTGACTGGGGTTTTCTTCTTCTCAGCTTCATCCACAGATGATCAGATAGACAGTAATGAACAAAATCACCCTGAAACAGCTGGGTACTCTTTTGAACCTGCTTGACTTTAAAAAAAATCATTTCAATAATTATTATTTAATTAATAGGTACCATTAATTTCCTAAGAAATTTGGAATTTTCAATATGTCAGTTTTTCCTATAAAATTATATAAAAAGGTAAAACGTCAGTTGAATTCAATTGTCTGTCAGTCACAAATGGTCAACACTCTTATTCAATGTATAGTAAGGGGACTGCATTATTTAACAATAAAACTTTTTTCAAGTGTTCCTGATTTATAAGCCTGTTGAAGTTTTACTCAACTCAAAGGAAAAACATAGTGGAAATACTAAGTGGGTGAAAGAGAATATGGCTGAGTATTCTTAGCAATTAAATCTGAATTAAAGAGGGTTTGGAGGCTTTATGTGGGGTTTTGGTTTTTGTGGGTTTTGGGGTTTTCTAACTTTTTGGTGTGTTGTTGTTTGAAAGACAAATGGCCAGAAGTCAAAACAAAATTTAGTGTAATGTAAAAATTGTTCTTTTCAGCATCCAGTAAAAGAAAGTTTAGTGTTACAGATTCATATCCTGTACACGCACAGGCTATACAAAGAGCTGAATGTTCTGAAATTATTTCTAAACACTAATCCCATGAAAGAAAATAATCTCACTCTATCTTCATGTGACCCAGTTTTATGAGCAGTACGATGTAAAGTCTGCTGCAAATTACTGTCTAGTTTTAATATTTCAAAACACTTTTATCCCTATTAGTGTCAACTGAAATGCCAAGCCATTCTTAGAATGTATCCATTAACACATTTAGAGCTGCAAAAGCATTTAAGGTTAAGATATAACACTTACAAAACTGTGTTGTACCTTTAGGATTCTAACTCCTTTCAATAGTACTTGTGTATTGAAAAAATCCATCTTAACAATAATGACCACTCTGCAAAAGGCATCAGAAATCTTGCACAGATTCAGAAAATCACATTGTTTGAAGTTAGTGAAACCTTGTTATACCGATTATCCTTTTATTTAATCCAGTTATGTGTGAGTTTTACTTCATATTTTTCTATAGTGTGAAAGACTGTCAGAGTTCATGGAATCAGTAAATTGAGCATTTAGTTAGAGCTCATATTGCATAGGACTGAGGTATTAACCTACCTTGAAACTGAAATGAATGAATTGGCATACCTTGCAATTATGGAATGCTGGCTCATTTTTAAGCCAGCACTCTAATACATTTAGTCAGTATGAGGAAAGATGAAGCTAAATTTATTTGGCTGTTAAACTCCATGAACATCATGTTCTGAAAATCACACGCTTCTGCTTTTTTCAATCAGCATACCTTTAAGTTAGGAAGACTGTTGATCTGCCTTACCAGTGCTCTTGAGACTAATCTTTTATCTGACACCTATTCAGATCCTTTTTCTTCATTTGACAGTTATCAAATGTCGTACTGGTAACTCATTTGCCTGCTGTTGTGAAAACCCAAACCACTGATGCTGCATGGGTATACAGCAGACAGCAAGTATTCCTTGCAAGAATTTGCCTGCTCTTAGTCTTTTTATGTGGCATGTACACTGGTGGTTTAGTGTACAAAAGGACCCTATTCCTTGCATCCATACCTGGAGTTTCTCGAGTATGTTTCTGGTGCATACAAAGTGGTTCCCCCACCAGTGTCACCAAGGATTAAGTCACAGATAGGTGATGTCAAGAGAACGCTGTTAACAATGTAGACCCAAGGACCTCTCGCACGCCCTGTACATACTGAGCCCCAGCAACTACTGTGAACTTTACTGCTGATATAGATGTAATGTGGACAGAGTCCTGTAATCTTAATAGATCTCAGCAAACTAAACCCCAGTTTTCCCTTCTTTGCACTGTACTGATAAGTAATGTTGATATTCTCTTTGGAAAAAGGGCATTTAAGCCAAGTGGACCAAGAAACAAAACTACTTTTCTCAGCTGAACTCTTCTGTACTTCATATTTGTGAAGCAGAGGTCTGATTGTCTCAGGCTTTAACCTGATAATTCTGTCAGGCCCAAAATTAAGTTGTCTGAAAAAATCTTGGACTGTGTGAGATCATCTGGGTCTTGCATGGTAACCAGTCTTACAGCTTTTTCCTACATGCTATCCTGCATAACTATGTCTTGTCTCATAAATGATTTGTACTAGAGAGAGATGTGCATCTTTAGTCCCATAAGTGGTTTGTACTAGAGAGAGAGGTGCCTGTCGTCATGCCATGGTGTCAGTAATAATCGTTCTTCTATGAGCTAACTTGTTTAGAAATAATAATTTTCAGCAATGCAGGAGCATCAGTTGCTGCCAATGGAAAATGGCTATTCAACCTAAGAGCTGAATGGATGAATGTGCAGTGGATAGGTACAATGCTTCTTCTTACAAAAGTTTTCAACATCATGCTTTTCTAACTGGGAGATCAGATTTTCACAATGATGTTATAAAAGTGGAAATAATGAAAAAAATAGTGGAACAACCTTGAAACAATTATAAGTTCTCCAGCTTGATACCTCTGTTGAAGGCTGTCACTCTTCTTCTGTGATCTTTTTCACAGTCTTTAGCAGGACATTTAAATGCGTCGAGAAAACAGGTGGAGCACAATGGGCACGATGTGTTTTGCCTCACTTCCTGTTCTGCTTCTGCTCTTTCAGTTTCAGGGTAACAGCTGTTGAAGGAAAACTTGAGTTTCTTACCCTATGCTTTTTCAGCAGAAAATGTACCTGCGTATTTTCATCTTATCCTGTTACTTAAATCTCTGTGTTACAGCCCATCTGACCTCTCTTGTGTTATTTTTAACTTAACGGAAAACAGAAAGATATGTTTTATCAGCACCACCTGCTTAAATTAAAAAAGAAAAGATAATGAAGTTTAGTATTCTCATACCTTTCATGCAAGAAGAGAAAAAAAAAAAAGCAGCAGTAAGCTGTAAAGTAATACAAAGTCCAGGGAGGGATATGTTTATAAATCTTACTGTAAAGATTTCCCTTTTTTTTTTTTATCAAGGACTTCTTAAAAATGTATTTATATTAGGTTTATTTAGCCAACGATTTTGGCTGGATTTTGGAAGTCCCACAACTTCTCCTGTGGCCATATACTATGAGAAAAACTGGTGTTCAAAAGTAGCATAGTTAGTCCCAGCATCAGTCCTTTTGGAGAGATGTTAAAGTGTGCTGGGACAGCTCTGACAAACTCAACAGCAAGAATACTTTAAAAGCGGTAAAACCTTTTAACTGAGTTACAAAAAATCTTTGACATTTCTCATGTCAACTCTGTCCCTAAAATAAGTTACTATTGTCACATACAAAGTTCAGATGGTGAATCTTTTCCTTTTTCGCTCTAGGTTATCAATTTAGAAAACTGTATTAGATTCAGTGGCCTTTGGTTATGTTTATGTTATATTGTGATTCCGGGGAGATTTTCAGCTGTTATAAAACAACAGAGAATAATACTGTGCTTTTGGAAGTTTGAACATATTCTGTAGAAAAATATTCGTGAGCAACTATCCATCTTTGGAATTTTTTTCCTCTTGCTTATTCCAATGAGTAACTTGCAAAGTGGTTTGCAGTTTAACCTAATACAGCATCAAGCAATCGTGTGACACAGTGTAGACTCTGATCTTCATACCCTTAATATGAATTTTAAGTTTGGAATGGCCTTCACTTTGTTGACCTGCCTCTCTGCTTCTTGTAAAAAAACCCTATTAAGCCACAAGACCAAAATATGAGGCATTTAATCTTTCTGCCATGTCATTTTAGTAGTCGCTAGTGGTGAAAAAAACCAACCTTCTTGAAAGTTACAGTTTTTGTTTCCATACATAGAGCTCAAAAGAGAGAAGAATGCCTCTTTCTGGAATGCAGCATGTGTTTAAAGGTATTAAAATGGCAAACATTACTTTGAAGAATATGTAAATTTTATCTTTCAGTTAGGTTTCATGTAGAGAAGTAATGCTCAGGGTTTTATGGTGAAGGAAAATACTTTGGTATGTAAAGGATATTTCATCAGCAGTTGTTTGGTGACTTGTTCTTTGGGTATGATATTGCATTAGCCTGTTATAAGAAATGTGATCTGGAACTTTAACATATCCAGTAACAATCTCAAGATTGTTACAGTGATAAAGCTAAGAGAATTTAGTGTGTTCCATTTAACATGTATATGAGGCTGTCATTAGAATAGATGATTGAGGGCTAGTATGCTCTGTTCTGGTTCTTCACAGAGTCAGGATATGTCTGTAACTTCTATATAACTAGTTTCTACTTTTTCACTTATAAAATGGAGATGTCACACACACTGACGGACTACAAAGGTCTTTGGTTGAGGGACAGCATATGAGCAAGATGCAAATAAATCCCTGAATATAGCCAAAATACTTCAGAGTAGGCAAGTATAAAGAGCCACCAAAATGCAAACTGCAGTGAAAGGCAGAGACTGCACAGAGTATGGCTGTTATGCTGGCGGGCTTCTTTTTTTCCACTGGTTTGCCAGGTGGTCTCAGCTTTCCATCTTACAAGTAATTGGCAAAGAAACATGATGTTACTGGAAGAAGTAAGGTTGCCAACCATATACTGCAAATTGCTGTATTTTGTTGTGGAGAATGGCCAAAATGACATACTTCTGACTATGACAGTAACAGTCCTGACTAATCTTGCAGACCAGCACAAGCAGTGGAGCTTTATTAGCCTTCCAAAGCAATGGAGAAGGCTGTTTCACTTACTGTATCACAGGTGTCTACTTAGCTCTTGATTTCCTGTCTCTGTATATCTATCATCACCTGACTTCTTTTGTCTGTTATTGTCTACTACAGCCAGCTCTGTTATCCTTCAGCTTTTTTTCCTTTGTGCTGCTGAGCTCTGTACAGACCTGTTGCTACTTTCAGGTCAAGTTTCATTTCCAGTACCATATTGACTCTAAGCCATACCCCTTTATCCTAAGAGATTATATGGACTTCCATGCTTATTCTTAGGGATCCTATTTTCCTTCTCTGTACATCATCATATTCCTACTTTTCTTAAGCAGATGTAGGAAACTATGACTATTTAGTTAGCAGCACCTTTAGACTTAGCTCTCTGCTTCCCCTAAAGTATTTAGTCGGTTGTCGGTACCTAATCTTCAGTGGCTTAGTGGAGAGATGGTATATAATTAAAAGGTGACAATACAAGATTATACATCTGGAAATTCAGCACTGCTGCCTCTTCCCCCTCCTCCCCATCATTCTTGAACAGAATTTACAATATAGCTATTATGCAAGGAATTTTGGGGTATGTATGAAGGTTTGCCAAATCCAGAGGAGTTTAAAGCCCAAGAGATTTCTCCTACATGATCTGTTTTCTGCTATTCCTTTTATTAGGATCATCTGTTAGCAAGGCTTAGCATGCATTCCAAATAGATGCACAGGCACAGTACGCACACAGTGGGCAATACAGATGAACAGTGTGCATCCACCTAAATGCAAAACAGCACTCACACAGAAATAAACAACACAATGAAGTCCCATTCCCCCTCTCCAGATGATCACTTTACTAGTGGACATTCGTGCACCTTCACTCTTTGTTCACTCAGTATCCATGGCCCCATTTAACCCATCTCCAGGTCTGACCTTTTGTCTGTCCAGATTCTGGTCTCTTCCAACTTCCCAGCTAGTCCAGCTTGAAGTGTACTAGTGAGTCTTCTCCACACACCTTCACACAGAGGGCACAGTCACACAGAAAAGAATGAGGAACAAGGCTCAAGAATATAGGACAGACAGCAGTGATCATGTAATGGAGCTCAGCTACGCAAGGACATTGATCCTTTCCCTGCCTTCAGTTATTTCCCCTAAACATCCTGTAATAAATTACACCCATTCCGATGAGCCCCTTAAAGACTCCGAGAGGAAGTTTGCTTTTTCCTGTGAGACCGGTGATACTGTCATTGCCCCTCTGCACCCCTTCTTATCAGTTACAAAATGCTGGTGAAGCCTCTCTAAGGCCTTAAGTGATTCATTCAATTGTGTTCCCTCAATCTGTGATCAAAGAGATCAAAGCCTTTGATACTGTCTCTGTTATCTTGTTCCTTAGGGTCTGCATATCTTGGTAGGGTTTATTAATTTTTCTCTTCTTTTTATTTTTCAACAATATTCTCAGAAATTTTCTTAAATTACGGGTATCTATATATCCTTTACATTTCACTCAGCTTTTACCTTCCACATATCCTAATTAATATTCCATCATGTTTGAGCAGCTAGATCTCATCTGCATAAGTAAACCAATCAAAACAAGACCAATCAAAAACCCCCAAGAAGTGCCAGTTTTCTTTGTTAGAGTAATTTATGGACAAGATTTTGATGATAACATGACCCAGTGCTTTCCAAGCAATACAATGTGCTTTTTGCAGGCCCTGAATAGAGCAACAGCTACAGAAAATTACTTTGATTCTCCCACATTATTTTACTTGTAGAATACACAGACATTAAAAGAAAAACACCTGTGGTAACAACAAATAACTAGCCACTTGGATTGTATCATAATTAAAATCAAGACTCAAGAGCTAGTCCAGTCCTGTGGAGTGTCCTGTGTCAGATATTTTAGTGCTGCTTTGGCAGCTTTTCTACAGGAGCGACTGGGAGAGTCTGTGTATTCTGCATAGAACTCCTGGTATTCAGAAAAAAAAAAAAGAAAGCCAGGATATTTTAGGTGCAACACTCTACATATCCTAGAGTATCTCCTTGAGCTGTTTCTTGGCAATTTCACTGCACCAGTGCCTTATGTGAGAAGCTGCGCATGAGACTTCATTGCACATGATGTTCTTCAGCTGTAGATCTGAAATTATTGAAAAACTCAGTTTTCAATAATTATCTTCTCCTATAGAAAGAGAATACTTGATGAACAGACTGTTATGTGAAGGAAAAAAAAACCAAAATAACCAAACAATTTTGCCTCAATTTTGATTGACTGGACCCCAACCTCTTCCCAGAGGCAGCTTACCCTTCTGTGTTGTGTTTCTGTCTGATACGAGCCAGACCTGTTCCCCCACCATGTGGCAATCAGAATTTTAAATGAACTATGGACTTGGGAGACTTCTTTGACATAGAGCTAAAAACAGTCAATGAGTGGGGAAGTGGGATTTAAAGCCATTTTGTCCTTTCAAAGAATTACATCAGAAAAAGCAGAAACTTTCCTAGATATAGGAAAATACAGGGATGAACAGCAATGGTTGCTGAAAGCAATGGCATAGACTTTTACAATCTTCAACCTTAAAAACTCCTTTGGAAAGGACCAGCATTGCATCTTATGTAGCACAACACAAAAAAAAGGACATACATTCCTAGAAATTGCTGGTGATTTTGTTCATCTCAGATTCCTAGGAGTCCATAGATTAAGGTAACTTCCCTCCAAAGTCCAATCACATGTGCTGAGCCAGCCAGCCAATTTAGAGGTCAAAATATCTACCAGGTCTACTGCAGCTCCATACTTTCAGGGAAGCAACAGTTACTTCTGGAGGCAGTATTTTAAAGGGTATGTATCTCTTGCTGCAGTTCAAGATCCTAGTGAAGAAGCCTTGTTGCCCAGATAACTGATGTTTTCTGGCATTGTTTTTCAATGCAGTAGATCTCATCCTTTTCCCAATTGTATCAAAACTATTAAATACCACTAATTAAATCTTGCCTAATATATTCAGTGTACATAGCTGATACTTAATTTTCTTCTCCTTCCCTGGTATATGGAGAACAGCACTAGATAACGGGTGCACAATCTGGACACATGGATGGTTTAGAAGTGTTCTGTCTCAAAAATGATACTTTGAGAGTAACCTTCATATGCTCACATTGTTTTTCTCTTCCCGTAGGACTGATTTCTGGCAGGCTGTTTTTCACCTTTTACTTGCACAACAGCACACTGCATTTCTCACCACTGAATTTCTTGTTCTGTTGGATCATTTCCGCAATTTGTCAAAGTAATTTTGAATTCCAGCATTGTTTCAACTTGCAGCCTCATCTCGTTTTCCATCATCAGCACGTTTAATAATCTTGGTTTTACTTCAGTAACAAGATATGAGTAAAGTTATAAGTAAAAACATATTCTGAGCATATCTCTTCTACTGTGGGTGGTAATTCGTTGATAGTTACCCTTCTGATTGCAGTTTCCCAACAAGATCTACACCCACAATATATCAGATTTTATCCCGATAGTCCTGTACTAATTTTGTCCAAATCATGTCTTCCTAACCTGTTTATCAGGATGTCATGCAGGACATAATTGGAAGTTCTATTATTGTTGTGATGTGAAAACATATGTCTGTTTCTGTGTTTTTATTCTATCCATGTCTCATTTTCCCATTGCAGAATAAAATTATATTGATTTGACACATTTAATGTCTTACAAAACCACATCAGCTGGTATTAATCCTGTGATCTTTCAGTCTCTTTTCCACTTCCAAATGGTTTAGTTTCTTGTGCCAAGGTTACTCAGGGTCTACAATGAAGCTGAAAAACTGTAAAATCCCCATTAAATCCTCCAGCTCACTTCCTTTTACCATTCTTAGGTTACCCTGCATTTAGGCTTTCTCTTGTACTTAGGAATAACTTACAAAATAACTGCTAGTGAATGGCTTTATTTCAGCCAGTTGCATAAATATTTTAGAATGAAATCTGTTAGGGCCAGCTGATCTCCGAACAGTTATCTTTCTTACCTAAATATGTTCATTCCAAAGAGATATCTTACCTAAATGTATTCATACCTGTTTTCCCCTTGCCCTAGGCTGAGGTCTTATTCCACTGGTGTGAAGTAATCACTTGTGGAAGCCAATACTGACAGACAGGGGATTTTAGGAAGGCGAGATTCAAAAAGGGCATTAAATATGTGGGTTTTCTTGGCTGTTAGTAGTTTCTTTCTCTGTTGGGTAATGAGCCAGGATTTTTTTCTACTCTTCTGCTAGTATGCATTTGTTACTGTGATATGTGTTGTCGGTTTCATAGGGTTTATACTTTGGTGTTTTGTTTCTACATGCTTGCCTACATTATTTTGTATTCACCTTTAGCAATCTGATTTAGTCTCCACTTCCTAAATTCTGTTTTTGGTTGAAGTAACTGAACAATTCATTAGTTAAATCAATTGCTGCTTCTTATCCTTCCTCTTCACGGCACTATGAGATTGTGTGAAAATACGACTCTGGCTTAAAAGTCATGTGTAACATGACATTCATTTGGAATAGGTGATACCTACTCAGTAGTATCTAAGATGGTTACAAATTTAACAGACGGACATCTATAGCTAATAAAATGTAAAGTTAGTTGGCTTTTTCTAAATCAGCTGTACATTATATGCAGGGTCACTGTAATTGTTGGAGTTTATCAATTAAACATTTTAGGATTAATACAATAACCTTGTTTAGGAGAGTGTTAATGCCTTTTTTGTCCCTCACCTGTTTTATAAAGTCTGTTCTATAATCTTACAACTAGTTCATTAACTCTGTTTTGCAAACAGTGCTAATACCAATTGATTATAGTAGCTAATATTTGACAAAACCTAGAAACACCTTGTGGATTACCAACTGAGTCACTACATGAGCAGGAATTTACCAGTATGAACAATGCCAGCATTATAAATTCTAAGTGTTTCTTACTGTTTCTGATTGGATTACTTACACACACATGCACATAAGCAGGACTCATCAGCTCATCCTGGCTTAAAAGATGACTCAGTCTGGCAGCTGATGTATCTACAGCAGATCAGATGTTCCTTTGTTAAAAGCTGTCACTATGTCCTGTAAGAATTATTATAATAGTTCAGAATTCAGTATTGCTGGGTTAGGGTGGGTCCCTTTATGCTGAAAGCATTATATAGTGTCAGTGTTTACATAATAAATGACATCTGGCAAGGCACAGTATCTTGGTCCTTTGCAATAAATAATGTTTTCTCTTAATTTTGGAGGAAGGATGACCATTCAATCTAAAAAAACCCTATAAAATTATCTAACAAATAATATGCAAGAAAAGATCTTAAGTTCATGCTGTCATACCTGTCAACAGTAACAAAAGAATGTCTGTATTACATGCCTCAGGCTGTGAAACAGTGCCACATTTTATCAGAGAAGAAAGGTTTTGAGGGTCCATTCAACCTCCCATTCTTCTGTAATTTGGTTAGAACAGGGAAATAGCAAACCTTCTTGTCCTGAGATCCACAGTGAAACTCCCATAGCACTGTAACACCTGTTTGTAGCCATCTTTTTTTTTTTTTACTGTATTTTTATTCTCAAGACCTTTTATAGTTTTCTTTTTCTATTGGATCCACCTCTGATGTGTCAGAGATGCAGTTGCTCTTGTGCAGAGAAATTTCTTGCCATTTCAGGAGAATATGCCATTGCACAAAACACCTCTCTATCAAACTGCAGCTCCTACTTCATGAAGCTTTCTCCATGCTGGGAAGAACACAAAGGACCTTTATGTTACTGAAGGTTGACTATGTATTTCAAATTCACAGAGCTTAAATTTGTAGAGCGATGCTCCCACAAGCATTAACTGAGGGTAAAATAGACTAGGTTTAATTTCAGTGTTTCTTACACATATTATTGCAGAATATGCAGGGGAAACTAGTCACTAGCTGGTCACCACTCTGCTTTTGAGAGGCATAGTCAAGGTGGTGCTCCTGGCTGTTCTTTGTATCATTGTCTGCTACTCTTTCCAGTCTGGCAGAAGCTTTTGTTATCCAAAGGAAGAGGAAAAGGGTGAGCCCAGGAAGGGTGGAAGTTGTCCATCTGCTTAGCAGGTATGTGTGCACTTTAGAAACCTCTTATGTCTTATTGGTGATGAAGGACTCTTAAAACCATGTGGGCCAAAAGCTATTCTTCCTACCACATGCCCATCCATGTCCACACAAGCGTATTCACCTACAACTAAAATGCCAGGAAGGAAGACACAGAGAAACATGCCCAGTGCTGTGGGGGATGGCATTCTCCTGTATTTTCAGTGACAAGGTAGGGATCTGGAAATCCTTCACCCTGCACCTGTGTATGAAAGGGGAAGGAAGGAGGTGGTTCTAAAAATGCACCTCACTTGGGAAAGTTAAAAGTTTCTGACATGCTCCAACCCTCCGCCTCCATTAAAGAAGATGTGCCTGTAAAGCCCGTCTTCTCCTCCACTCTTGGAGTAGGGCTGCCCAGTCTCATCTGCTGAAGGAAAGTAACACTAGCCAGGAAGAAAAGCATGAAATAATGAGCAAGTCTCAAAGGAGGAGACAGAACACCCCAAAACTGGGTAGTGGCCTGCGCTCTAAACAACAGGTCAGTGTCTCCCACATAGAGTCATAGAATATTTTGGATTGGAAGGGACCTTAAAGCTCATCTGGTTCCAATCTGCCTGCCATAGGCAGAGACACCTTCCACTAGACCACATTGCTCAAAGTCCCATCCGTGTCAGACACTTGGACCACCCATGTTGCTTGGGTGCTCTGACTGTAACTGGAAGAAGGTAAATGAGCTAGGAGTGGGCAGCAGAGAGTCTGAGATGGAAATACGGGCCATATGTGCTCTGGACCTCTGGACATAGTCAAATGCTGGGGAATATGCAGCCTGTACAAGAGCTGCTATCACCTCTGCTGTCAGGCCTTTTTCATATCTTGTCCACCCAATTTTCAGTCCAGCGGCAGTACTTGCTTCTGTTTACATTAGAATAGACATTTTTTTTGTGTTGTAAGATACAGGCAGGTATCATTTTGGGCACAATTTGGTAACTCCTAGAAAATAAATGCGGGTTTTAAATCTAGACACAAAATGGAGCTAGTTTTATTTTCAAAGGGAAAGATGCTGAGAGGTTTTTCATTTTATGTTTGCAAACCATCTTATCAGAATGTGCCAGTGGTTAATTTTCCTAACATTTTATGTATGTAACACAGAGGGACCATAAAAAATTGGGAAAGGTAAAAACAATCATAGATTGTTAGATAGACCATATGGTGAGGGCAGACCTTGAAGGACAATAAAGTCATCTTCTTCCGGCCTTTAATGTTCATTTGTTTTCCTGTTTGTTTGTAATGTGCCCTGTGGCATCATTATAAATCTTCTTCCTGTGTAATAACTCTTACTACTTCTTTTCTTGCAATTACAAAAGGTGTTTTATGTTTATAATCCTTTCCAGACAACAGAGATCCTATCTGATGTATATCTGGAGCAGTAAAAAGATTGAGTATATCAGTGCCTCATATAATGTGATACATAAAATCAAACATTAATAAAGGCTTTTGACAATCCCCATCTGCTTGATCTTCACACTTCTCCTTCTGCTTTTTTAAGAGATAAAGACTTGAAATATTTCAGCATTTCCTCTAACTCATATAGTCTGCCAATTTTTGTGTAGATCAGAAGATCTCAATTTATGAGTTATTTAGTCTTATGACTGGAGCAGAGAACAAGTTTTTGTCAGGTTCGTGGGTGTTACTTTTTTGTCTCTGGAAAACATAAAGAAAACATCTTGGAGCACTTCTGTATCTGAGGGCGAGCTGCTGCAGAGTTGGCTGTTGGGTCATGACAAGCCATGGAAAGTGTGATGACATATATTAAGATGTAGGAGGAAAAAGATTGAGATCTTGAATAGAATATCTAGTTATAAGGTTCCACTTGAGCTGAAAATAGAATTGCCATTTCACTGTTACCAGCATAAAGAGTCAGTGCAGTTTTCCTTGATGAAGTTTGCAAATGTCCGTCTCAGCATCTAAAGCACAGAAACTGCAGAACTGGATCACGAGAATTCTCTCTTCACAAGAGTAACCTTCTCTAAAATAAATTGGATCAAGAAAATTCAAAAGTATCTAAATTGATACTTATATCTTTATATTTAGACCCCTGACTTAGTAACTGTGTTTCATAATTACGCTGTCCCCCAGTTCAAAACTAAAATCAGAATTTACAAGGTAAAAAAAAAAGCCAACAACAAACCAGAAAATAGGAAGTATGAATCCATAGTCTGAAAAAGATCAGGTTTTTGTCAGTTGTACTTCTTGCTTGTCTTCCACACATTACTTGCTGCCTTCCTCTAAGCACAGGCACAAGGCTACAGTTTCATGCTCTCAGTGAGTTTAATGTAGAGGAAATACATTTAACATTCTTACAGGAGAAAAAATATTAAAACTATACATTTTGATATGTAGGAAATGGTTTTGCAATTAAACACATCTCAAGAATTTTCACACAAAACAGTGAAATCCTTGAAACAATTCAACCCTTGCCTTGTATTAGTTACTTTTCTATTTACGTAATTATTTTCTTCCGTTTGCTAAAAATAGTATTAATCTTAATTTTAGAAAGATGAAAAAGCAATTTAAAAAATCTCACCAGAACTGGTTCTTGTCACATTATGAGTAACAATTTACAGAATCAGAGAATCATTATGGTTGGAAGGGACTTGCCTTAGCCAAGGTCAAACTGTTATTCTTCAGGAAGATGTAATCTCATATCATATGAGACGAAATATCACTCAGATGGTGTACTTTACTGTGCTTTTATACTTGATGCCATACATGTCACAAAGAAAGTTTTCTTGCCTATTTTACAGATCCTAATTCTGACAGCTTAGTAAGGGAGAACATATATTAAAATGAAATATTTAAGTCTCAGAAAGTAGCTCTATCAGAGGAATAAATGCATTACAAATTAATTTTCATTTAATCAAACTGTTTTCATTTAATCAAATTTTCACATTGTAACACAGCACTTAAGAGCATCAAAGCCAAGTACTACCAAAACAAGCATCTGTCTGTTATTTACAAATTAACGTTAAGTAGACAATTTTATTTTTGTTAATTTCCTTAAGAAAGAACTGCTTTCCTAAAACTGTAGCCTGTGGTTTCATCAACAAAACTACTTCACAAACTACTTACCAGCCGGTTATGGGTTGATGTCAGTGCAGGAATCATGTTTTACTGAAATGGAAGCCATGGGTACTTCTGTAATTCCCAAAAGCAGCCCTGCTAAAGATAGTAGCGACCAAGGGTTATAGGTTTCTCCCATCCCACCAGTATGTTCAACACTGATTCATAAACAAATACAGACAGTAGGACCAAGTAACCTATTCAGACTTCCTAGTCCGCAAAAAGTATTACTGCAGTTCTTCTGCAAAGCTATTACCTGGGAAATTCCCGAGGAACTTCCTTTCTGAAGTAGCTCTGAGGTGATCTCCTGAATCAATCCGGAAGGAAATGTCCAAAAAGTTCTCACAGCACTTTTACTGGTGTTCATATCACAGATGTCTCTAAAAGCTTTAAGGATGTTTTCAAAACCTGGTTGGACAAAGCTCAAAGCAGCCTGGTCTGTACTGCACATTGATCCTCTTTTGAGAAGGAGGTTGGGAACAGGTGATGTCCAAAGGTCCTTTCCTAACTGAATAAACCCATCACTCTGTGACCTCAATCTGGTTTTTGAAATGTTCATTTACAACCAAAAACCTACCTAAAAGTGTGATAAAGTATTCCATTACTTATGAATCAAAATTTGTTTTAGGAGTGTTAAGGTCCAACTGGATAAAACGCAGTGTCAAAAATATTTCATTTGTGATCCCCAAAGTGAAATTAAGATGCAAACAAGGTCAAGTACCACAAACAATCAGTTTGTTTATTACGAAAAGACAATTATTATAAAAAAATGTATTATTATAAAAAAGATGATTATTATAAAAAAGATAGCGATAGGACAGATTAGTTAAAAAAAAAAAGGGTAGAGATTTAGCAAACATTTGGAGTGCAGAGAGATAGTCAACACCATGGATCCAACAGCATCCCTAGGGTCCATAGCTGTCTTCAGCGGTTGGTGGCTCCCCAGCGATTAGCTTTTTCCCCTTTTATTATGTGCTGGGGGAAGTACCTCTGTCCTTAATGTCACATACGGCACATTCTTGGTAGATTGTTTTCATCCAGTTTTGCTGGTCTTGCAGCCAGCTCTTCAACTAATGGATAGCAGTTCCTCATACCAATCCTTGACACAATCAACTGTGGAGCCTTATTTCAGCTCCTCACACCCAACTCTCAGACAATAGATGGTGGAGTCTTATCTCAGATCCTCATACCCATCCTTCAAATAGTGGGCCTCAGCTCCTCACACCAGTCTTTGAGACAATGGATGGTGGAGTCTGATTTTAGTTCAGTTTCACAAGAAGCCGGTATCATTATCTACTTTTGACATACCGGCATATTTCAAAAGTGGTTTCTGGACCATATGTGGCTTATGGGATGCTTTTGGCTGACAGCTGCTCACCTAGAGAAGAGTAAGTAACAACTGTCCAAAAAAATGAGTGCCACCTAAACACACAAATACTTCCAAATACCTCCACCTGTACTTGACTTCACCTGCCTCTGTATAGCAGTCTGCCTCTCTTTTTTATATCTGGCAAAATGTATCTTGTTCTCAAGCAATAGTTCCATATATTCTGCTTGGTCAAATTTCATTTCCACATTCTCCCACTTTATGGTAATTGAAATTGTTTTACTCTTTGATGACTGAAAAGAAATTGGCTAATTATCATTCTATCTTAGAAACATTACACTAGTGCATTACACTAAACTTTTCTTAAATTCTAGATTTGCATATCTTTTCTCATATCTGTTAGGACAAAATTTTTCAGTAAAATTCTGAATAAAAAAAAAGTGGATCTGTGTGTTCCTAAAATCCAGAAAAAAATATTGTTCAAAATTGGGATTTTCTTCCTTCTATGCACAATTTTAATTACAATGTTAAAAAAATGTAGGTTCGGGGAGTGGGTGGGGGGAAGGGAATAGAGAAGAGGAAGAGGGGAGTTAAAATTCAAAGATATTTAATGGGGCAATGTGCTAAACCATCAGGTACTATTCTGCTGTTGAAGCTACTGCCCTTTTTCCATACATGTGCTACGGATGATCAAAACAATTATTTTCTTGTTGAGTAATTAATGTGTGCTAGTACCCTCATTAAGCCTCAAGAAATTTTCAAGGTAACAAGATAATTTCTCCAAAATGCAGTCAAACCTCACATAAACTTTACTCTCCCCTCCGCTTTTGTTCATCATCTGCCTGGAATGAAATTTTCACTAATGAATTTTCACTAATGAAAAAAGGTAGGGAAAAGCCTCTCGTTGTCTGGGCAGGCTCTTTAGTGACAGTAAATACCAAAGGGTCAGTGCTTCTATCATTTTGGAAACTTCTACCACCATGCTTCAGTATAGGGCTCAGAACTTTGCCTATCAATCCACTCATTATTGTTACTTATTTCCTTGTCATCTCATTCTTATATTCCATGACTCTTAATAAAGTCCACATATACATATTCTTCCTTCCAGACCTTTCCCAACAGATGGTACGCGATAACTATTGTTGTTTTCCTTACCCTCCTTTAAGCAAAGAGCCTCTCCAATGCTTTCCTCTCATTTTCTTGTAATCCCTAATTCCAGTGCTTGTCAGAGGGTCCTGTTTGTACTACCAGTCCCAAAAGTGTTTAGAATATGAATTTATCCGAAATCTGATAAACTGATAAATGTAAACAGATGTTTGTGTCTGTGTTTGTGCATGCATGCGTATGTCTATGTACTTTAGGTATAAACAAAGGAGAGTTCCCATTCTTTTGGGAGCAGCAGCTCTTCAAAGTTCTTGAAAATGGAGAAAGCAAAAATATTTTTTTTGCTTTCAATTTTTTTGCAACAATTTCCCTGAGCAAAATAAAAATGCCTTTTTATTTATGAATGCTGCTTTTTGTGTAGAAACCTTACCTGCAGCAGGACGGCTTCTCTCATGCTAACTGCAAATCTCCTTGTTTTTAAAGATAAACCAAAGACTAACAAAATCATTAACTATCACAGAAGAATTTTTCTAGGTGAATGGTTTCTGTCAGCTCCCTCTGTGCCTTTTCTAGACTGAGGTGGCCATAGTAGCAACTTCTTGAAATCATACTCATGTCTCAAAACACTGCCTAAATCAGTTAGTCAGTTAATCAGTTGATTGCCATTTTACCTTTTTTTCTGAACCATGATGTTTTGTCCATTATAAAATTCATTTCAGCCATATGAATAAAGGTCTGAGGATTCCTATCCATGAATGGATATATTCCTACAGGACCATCGTACGATTGCACTGCTGAATCAAAGATCAGAATTCTTGTGGAAAAACAGTATGTTGTTTCATTTGAACAGAAATGTCACTTTAGCTTCCACTTATGTAAACCTCAGTCCTCCATGGAGATTACTTTGCACAGAGCCTTTTTTTTTGTTTGTTTTTCCAGAATATAATGAAAACTCATTTCAAATTGTCTAAGCATTGTTAAGAATCAAAATCTGATTGAAGAATTTTATGTATAGGAGATAATACTGACAATAAACTTCAGGTAAGAGAGGGGTTAGTCATAGTACATAGAATGATTTTTCCTTATTTTCTGTCTACTTAAATCATTTAACTCAATAACTTGGAAGTATCTCGTTCAGAAGTATGGATTGAAAATAACAACCTCAGAGCTAATATAAAATATTTAATATGGAGTTTAGTTCTTGCAACTAAATAATATCATACATTTTGAACATTAAAGGCTGAAAAAAGTGAAATAATTTCAGTCAAACAGATTTCACAGTGATTTTAAATCATTAAGAACTGAACAATTAATGGCCAGTCAGCTACTTGCATTTTACAGTAATATATACTTTCAGGAATATGCAACCAAATAGCCTCATAACATTAGTTTCAGAATACAAATGTTCTAGCAACTAAATACAGTGTCAGCCGGTAAGGAAATACTGTGTATCCAGCTTGCTGAAGGTTCAATAATCAGTAAATATCAGTGCTATTTCACTGTGATGAATGACAACTGGCCAACTGAATCTCCTTCAACCATAAAGCAAGCTATCATAAAGCTGATATGTTTGTTTAAATCCTTGTTAATAGAGGATTTAAATAGTTGTGTCATCTGAGGAGGAGGCAAGCTGTATATTCATATAACAAAGAGAACTGTATATTAATATAAAATATAAACTGCTATGTTATATTATACTGGGTGATGTAAAAATTATCAAGTGATGCATCTGACTCAAAACTTTTAAACTTTACCTGCTAAAATATAATTAAATTCTTAACTTGAGTCATATGCCCCGGAATGAATAAAGTAGAAGAAATGAAGTAAGAAATAAGTCTATGGCAAGACCATGGGAAGTGCAAAAGGAAGGCGAAATAACCTGGATCATGTATTCAGTAGGCAGTGGGGAACATGTCTAAGGAACAGAGATTTGTAAATAATTCATGGAGAAATTACCTAAGAGTTAATAGATCATAGGATTTCAGAATAATTTCAGTTTGGATTGCATTTGTGCTTGCCATCCTGCTACATATGAAAGGAAAATGCATTTTTCATATACTATTTTAACCTTTTACACCGAAAAATTAGAAATCTACTTTAACCCATAAAAATTATTACTCAGACATGATCTGTAAGACCCTTACTATTTTGCACCGTTCATATAAAGGTAGGTATAGAATGCATAGTTCTCCATAAGCCCCCCACCTGTTTATCAAAATAAAATATAACTTAAGCTATCATAGGGCTATTTAAAGATAACTTATATTTCAGTTGCATTCTCCATCAGTAGTCATGGGAGAAGCAGTGTCTGTGGTTCACTTGCAGCAAAATGTGGTTATTCTGAGCAGCACTCATTAGTCAGCAGCAGCTGTGTTCTGGCAAGGAAAGCAAGAGCAAAAACTTTTCCAGGAGCAGACAAATGTAGATTGGACAACAGCTGCGGCAATGTGAACAGTGTCCTTTGTCTCTGTGGTCTGATGTCCTCTTATTTCTCAGCCAAGCCTCTGCTATCTCCTCAGATGTTCCGCCACCTCCCATGAAGGGTGGTTTGTTTGGAGCAATGACTTAGCAGATCTGGAGTCACATTGGATTGTTCAGTTGTATTTGAGCTTCTATACAACTGCCTTTATTCCAAAAGGAAAAATAAACTTAGTGAATTGTCAATATCCATATGGCAATTCCATTGTAATGGTGTGTCAGATGGCAAATAGGTTTTAAGTACAGATACTTAGTGAACATTTCACAGACACTAGGAAATAATGTTAAAATAAGAAATAATTCTTAAAAAGATTTAGAAAACTGAAAACAATGGGCAAAAAGCATCAAAGTCGTTTTTATGTAAGGATCTACTGTGCTGTCAAACCTTATATGTTGTCATAGGGACATATGCCATATGAAGAAAACAGGTTAATTCTGGTTTTCAGTTCTTTGAAAGATGGTGATTATCCATTTTTTTTTTCTCAGAAAACAAACATGTATGTAGAAAGTGAAATCTAATAATGGAGGAGAAATATGGTTTGGGTTTGGTTTTTATTTTTCGTGATTTTTAGCACCCAAGGCTGGAGCTCAATCACAGTAGATTCTACTGTGGAAGGTCCTGGGAAGATACAGAGAAGCCAGGCCTCACATTAATCAGGAAGGGGTTTTTGCTAGCTTTATAGTGAGCTAATCTGATAACATCCTTAGGGAGGGGAGTTCAGAGCTCACAGACAAAGGCCAAAGTCTCTGGAGTGAAAAAATTGTCACTGGCCTTCCTGATGGTTGGATTCTGTGTCTACCTGTTACTTTCAAATTGCCTTTTTAAACACTATTGAAAAGGCAGTGATTAAGGGCAGGTGTTGAACGGACTGTGTTTCCAACAAAGCAGTTTTAATTAATTCATTTCCAGGCTTCTTTTTTTTCAAGGTGGCGTCAGTGCAGCCCTTTTGTGGTATCCATAGAGTAATATGATTTGCTCTGAGATAACTTTTCCATCTTTTCTCTCTCTTTCTTACTTTTCCCCCTCTTTTTTACTTTTCCCCCTCAGTGTATGTTGTCAGTGTATTGGAACATCTTACAAACCTACACTGACTTTGCCGCATTTGAGCTCACAACTGGGATGGACCTCAGAAGCCTCAGTTATTCCAGTTGTCAGAAACAGATGCGTTATTTTCTCAGTGTAAAGCTGATTCAATACTACAGTTAACAAAATTGAAAAAATAGAAACACTTGCTGCTACATCACTGGGTTTGACATTTCAAAGTAATCATAGAGTTTCCCTTGTCATTTCCACTGTCACTCAAAAGTCTAGGTTTTGGGAAGTTTGATCAGGAAATTACATTATGTAGGAGATTACATAGAGTGAATAAGGGTCAAATCTGGACCGCAAGGAACTCATAAAATGTGAAGATGGTTGGTTATCTTTGTGGTATATGAAACTTATTGTTATATATCATGAACCTCAGCTACTATGTTTGCTGATGACTAAACTCTTAAAGACTTTAGTGAAATTCTGAAGTAATGTCTGGCACTAGAAGTTTGCTATGACTTAGCTAGATAATAGCCTTGTCCGTTTTTGAAACAGAATTGATTCAGTAATGTTCTCAGCACATCGCTTCTTTACAGAACCCTAACGCACAAACAAGTTGCTTAAAAATGCTTATTACAAGTAGTGTGAAAATCAGTCTGGATGCAAAAGAGAAGGGACCTGGGTATTATTTTTCTTGTCCTTGATCTTAAAATCTAGAAAGGAAAAAGTTGGAGAAAAATTAATTTAAAAACACAGCAGGACCCTTGCCTGACTACAGCCTTGCTGTTTGACCCATAATTGCATAATCTGTTAATTAGATAAGAAAATTTATGACAGCTGACTGACAGGAACTAAGCAGAAGTCAAGAGTAGCTGCTTTTTGGGACTCTGCTATATGCAGTCTTCATCTCATTCCAGTGGCAACTTACCATATTTCCTCCTCTTCACTGCTAAATGCAGGCTCAAACCAATAGCTCGCAATTATTCCATGTTCTGGCTTGGATAATTCCCTAAACGGGGAAAAGCAACTCTTTTTTTTGCCTGGGGAACAAGCTTTGCTCTGCTGGAGAGGGAAAAAGGGAGTCAGATGATAAGGGGTGACAAGGACAAGGTGAAAGAAGACAGAGGTCTCCTTTCCAGAGGAGGAGAGGAAGAGGGAAATGGAGGCAGACAGGGTCAAGAATTTCCCAAAAAGGTGAATGATATAAGAGAAAACTGAAAGCGTAGTACTTGGGAAATAAAAGGGCCTGTTGCAAACATCACAAATCTGTCTAAATTTTCGCTACTGAGGACTGTTGTTAAAGAGCTGACAGTCCTAAAGGTAAAGCAGAATTAGTGAATGGGAAAACCAAATTGGTTTCCAGACAAAGTAAGAATAATGAAAGTGGATATAAGAGGAAAAAAAGAAAAAAAAAAAAAAAAGCCAGCATTCTGATGGAAGCAAAGAAAAACAAAGAAAAATTTACTCATTACTATTATTTGAAGACAAATATTCCCACTGAAATAGCTAAAGTATGAGCGAGTTAGGTGTCAAAAGAAGCAGAGGTTCTGACTTTCTGTATTTTTGGGAAAAGATTTAAAAACATTTTTACCACTACAGCAACATAAAAATATTCTATAGATTCCAAGAATTTAAATCCATGTTTCTTCTTATATAAATACTATAAGTATTTATACATATAGCAGAAAAAAGTATTAGTAAGAATAACACTTATTTATGTTTGGGATGGCTGAGAGATTTTGTCATTAAAGAGTAGCACAATTTCAAGCAATAAAGCTATTCCTGAAGGCTGATAAGTACTGAGTACACAACCTTGAGCTTTTTCAGCTTAAATGAAAAGGAAAGATAAATGAACAGGCTGTTAAATAATGTTTTCTAGTTCAAAATCACAGATTTGAGGTATATAAAGGAATTCAAAGATCAGAGTAAAAAGGTCAAAGGCTCTGGAATGATGTGAAGGAAACATACACAGAGTACTTGGAGTTTGTTGCCAAGCACAAAGGAAATTCTGTAAGGGAGAGTTCTAGATTTAGTGAAGAACTACACAGTTGAAATAGGGTACTAAAAAAAAGCTGGAAACAGTAAGGATGAAAAAATTCGAAAAGGTTGATCATCAATGGATCTTATCAGGGAGATCAGAAAATTAAGAAAGAAGAAAGTAATTAACTGAAGTCAAGCTCACCCTGATCAGTGATGAAGGCATCAAAATAACTACAAGCGTGGCTCCAGCCTAAATTAGCACTCTGCTGCTCTCTGTGGAAAATGGGACATTGCTAAATATGTAGCAGGAGTAAGACTACTATGAGAACAATGGCATGGAACTGGAAACTGAGATATATGAAATGACATTAAAAAGTGGTGAGCCTGTACCTCCTCATCAGGTACTTCCTCAACGTAATGGAGGGAGCACTTGGTGGGATGGATTGCCACCATTTTTTTTTTTTTTTATTTCTGACTACAGAAACATAGAAAAGCATGAAAATGAGTCTGGCAGCAATGATTTCTACTGAAAGTCTGATGTTGCATGGCATCAAAAATAGCTCATGAAGCAGTAACTTTTCAGAAGAAAAAAGTTATCTAGGCAGCTGCAGGTAAGTTACTTTGACCTCTGCAGTGTGCAAAACTGAGAATATATTGTCAAAGAAAAAGAAGTAAAGTCTAGAGAGGCAAATAGAAATGGGTATAAAATGCAAGAACAATAAGGTCTTTCTAGAAAAGATGGATAAAAGAATTTTCTTCTGTAAATGAAAGAATTTTCTTCCATAAATGTAAGAATTTTCTTCTATACACGAAAAGTTCATGAAAAGGAAATGACAGTGAAGGAGAAACGTTTGAGTTCATCAAGATGGGTTATAACTTATCAGTGTGATGTGACCCGGAGTAAGGAAAAGCAATTAAATGTATCAGAAGAATTTTCAGGAGAGTAAAAAGTATTAATACAGGGCGCTAGCAAATTATCATTATGAATAATACACACATTGAGAACATCCACGTTCAAGAAAATGGAATTTGTATTAAAAAGAGTACTGAGGCTGTTCAGAGAAAGGGCAGAATTTTCTGCAAACAATGACTGGCAGCATATGGTTTAATATTCTCTCTAAACAAAGACTAAATGATACGCACTTGATCCCTTTGTGAGAGACCTTCACTTCCATCTCTAGAACGAAAACTGTGGAGGAGTTTCTATACCTGACAGTAATATTGGTACATCTGAAAAAAAAAAAGAAAATAGGTGCATGCTGTGCACAAGTAAGTTTAAAATGGAACTAAAAAGATACTATTTAACAAACTGAGACTTTGAACCATCTCTCAGGTAGGAAGTGGAGTGAGAAAACTGAACAGTTTTCAGCATAGAATGTGGTTGCTTTATGAAAATATTTCAACCCAACTGCTTGGTATAGTTGAAGACTCATGATTATTTTCCTCTTAATACTTTTATGATCTGCTTTTTATTGTACCAACAAATCATTGGTTTGATTACTTTCTAATTGAAATGGCCAAATATGGCCAGGTATTTTTTGCTCTGTTTATCCTTTTCATCAAACTGCTAGCATGCACTTATTTATCTCTAGCAGAGATGTAAAGTTTCTATTTCAAAGATGTGATATTGGCCACTTCTAGAACTAGGATGCTGGTTGGTCTACATACATTTGAAATAGTTATTCCCATGCTTCTCTATTAATATTTGCTAAAGAAAGCATTTCTTTGCACAAAGGAAGAAGAGCACAAGCCCTCTGATTGTCACAAGTATTAGACCCTCCATGAAACGATCTCATGATGGTCAAATTCGAGATCCTCAGGACTGTGAGAAGAGTGTGCAGCAAGCTCACTGCCCTTGACTTCAAGAGGACAGACCTTGGCCTCTTCAAGAACCTGTTTAATTAGGTTTCATGGGATATAGCCCTAGAGGGCAGGGGCGCCCAAGACTCTTGGTTGATATTCAAGGATCACCTGCTGCAAGCTCAGGAGTGATGCATCCCATCTAGAAAGAAGTGCAGCAGGAGGGACAGGAGACCTCCTTGGATGGATAAGGACATGCTGAGGAAAATTCGAAGAAAAAAAAGAGGCTTATAAAAGGTGAACGAAAGGACAGGTGACCGAGAAAGAATACAGGGATGTTGCCTGGGAAGCTAGGGAACAGGTTAAGAAGGCTAAGGCCCAGTTACAATTAAAATTCTCT
Organism: Psilopsiagon aurifrons; assembly: GCA_025447955.1. Classification (NCBI taxonomy): domain Eukaryota; kingdom Metazoa; phylum Chordata; class Aves; order Psittaciformes; family Psittacidae; genus Psilopsiagon; species Psilopsiagon aurifrons. The sequence continues at coordinate 424 of JAOEHY010030566.1, read as the reverse complement.
AGGGATGTTAATGATAACTGGAAGGGATTCTGTAGGTACACTGCAAATAAAAGACAGGCTAGGGATAACGTGGACTCCCTCTGGAAGCTATCCAACCAGCCCTTCCCTGTTGGTGAGCACAGGGTCAAGCATGGCACCTCTCCTTGTCGACTCCTCTATTACTTGCAGAAGGAAGTTGTCTTCCACACAATCGAGGAACTTCCCAGATTGCTTGTGCAGGGCCATACCATCCTTCCAACAGATATCAGGGTGGTTGAAGTCCCCCATGAGATCAAGGGCCTGCGAGCGTGAGGCTGTTCCTATCTGTCTATAGAGCACTTCATCCACAGAGTCCTCTTGGTCAGGCAGTCTGTAACAGATCCCCACAATAATGTCTCCCATTGCTGTTCTCCCTTTAACCCTGACCCACAAAGTCTCTGTCGAC
>JAOEHY010030564.1:0-10362 GCA_025447955.1 Psilopsiagon aurifrons | reverse complement strand
CTGCTGTGACCATCTTTAGCAGCATAACAGCATAATAGCCTTATTTCACACTATCAGTAAATTTTGTTTTTTTCCCAGCAAATTAAATGGATTATGCTCCCTATATTAGTTGCACATACAAAAACCTGAGCGATTTTCTTCAGTCATATGTCAATAATGGATAAAACTCTTTAAATTGTATGGATTAGAGTAACAGAAACAGCACTGAGTCAGGCTTTGTTTTCTCTCCATCTTTCATATTTAGGTAGCAAGTTTAGCTCACTGTATGAAATAAAGGTGAATAATAAGATCCTGGCTTTTGATCATGAGATCAAGGATGGAAAAGAAGATAAACCCCACCTCATATGATATTGCTTTGCGTAACCTCACTTGTTTGTGTAAAAGAAGAATGGGGAGCACACACACTAAACGTTAGAATTACCATTCTAACCAGAACAAAAAAAAATCAACAGAACAAAACAGTTCTGAATCATTCATTATAAAGCTCCTATCTTTCTGTACAGTCCCATTTTTTTTTTTTTTTTTTGAATGTCGTATTACTCAGGACAAATTAAATAATGAATTTAACATCAATCTGAAGTGGCTTTAGTGAAGAGGCTGATGGATGATTCTATGATTCCGTGATTAATCGAGAAGAAAATGAAAGATGGCAGTACAACTACTGCCAAGTAGCAGTTTTATGGAAAATGGCTTTAATCAAAGAAATGTGATTTTAGTTTTTATAAGGTAACTGGGCTGTCTGACAAGAGTCTCTGTGGAGTTTTGCTCAGTTGTTTGATTTAGAGTGAATGACAGTCTGATTGAGGACTATCAGGCTATCAATAAGGCATATGTTATTATGATTTAGGAACTGGTCAACCAGTAGATCTCAAAACACTGGTGTCAGTGAAAAAACTCATCTAATGTCTTCCTGACAGGATTCCCATAGATCAATTGATGATACTGTTCTTTCCAACATTTTATTAATTTTCTGAAGCTAAATAAGAAATCAAAACTCTCAATATTTGCAGATGACATAAGCTTTGTACAAGAGAGAAATAATGTTAGTTGTAGGGGAGTCATACAGTGTATTTTAGGCCTGTAGCTAACCTGGGGCAGTGTCGTGTTTAAGCCCAGCCTGTCACTCAGAAACCATGCAGCTGTTTGCTCATTTCCTCCTCTTCCTCCCCCTGCTCCAGGAGGGATAGGGAGGAGAATCAAAAGAATGTACCTCTCACAGGCTGAGATAAGAACAGTCCAGTAACTAAGGTATAACACAAACCACTGCTGCTACCACTCAGTAATAATAATGATAAGGGAAGAGAATACAACTGCTCACCACCCGCCAACCGATACCCAGCCTGACCAAGCAGTGATCTAACCCTTCTGGGTAACTGTTCCCAGTTTATATACACTGGGCATGATGTGCTGTGGTACGGAATACCTCTATGGTCAGTTTGGGTCAGGTGTCCTGTCTCTTGTTTCCTCCTGGCTTCCCCTCCTCCCTGGCACAGAATGAGACTCAGAAAGTCCTTGGTCAGAGTAAATATTACTGAGCAGCAACTAAAACCATCAGTGTTATCAGCACTGTTCCCAGGCTGAAAGTCAAAAACTCAGCACTGCACCGGCTCCTAAGAAGGAGAAAAATGACTGCTACTGCTGATCCCAAGACAGGCAGCCAATGCATTTTCTAGTACATGCAAGTCAAATGCAAAGTCATGCATCAAGGGACAACAATTGCAACCAACTGCAGAGTGATGGTTCTTTTGAAAACAATGACCTTGCACAGGTTCATAATCTACAGGCACCTGAGCAGTAATTCTCATCTTGAGACTGCTGAAAAAAGATTAATCTGTTCATGAATGCTGATAAAGAATTAATGTGTACAGAAAGATCATTTTGCATTTTCTCATGGTTCAGGAATAGTGTGTCACAACCAGGACACTGTCTCATGTTCACACTTTTGCATGTCCACCTTTTGAAGTGGTGGAAGCTGAAAAGTTAGAGAGCATGCCTAAAAGGTACTTGAACACTAGGGAAAGCAGAAAGCTATGTCAGGCACATAAATGTATCTGCCTACCAAAAAATGAAAAAGTAAAGTCTTGCTTACATGACATAAAGAATTTTACAGGGAGAAATGTACTGAAGGGATCTGCCCTGCAGGAGCGAAAAAAACACAGATGAAAAGCTGCATTTGTCAAGAGTAGGCACATTAATGTACAGAGCACAGCACCAGTACAAGGGAAGAGAAGACCACTGCAATCCTTACTATACTGCCCCAAAGATATTTTTTAAAGAATAATAGAGTAATAGAAAAGTTTGGGTTGGAAAGGACCTTAAAGTTCATCCAGTTCCAAGTCCCTGCCATGGCCAGGGACACCTTCCACTAGACCAGGTTGTTCCAAGCCCCTTTCAACCCGGCCTTGAACACTGCCAGGGATGGGGCAACTACAGCTTCTCTGGGCACTCTGTGCCAGGGTCTCACCACCCTCACAGGGAAGAAATTCTGCCTAAGATCTTATCTTGATCTCCCCTCTGTCAGGTTAAAGCCATTCCCCCTTTGCCTGTCCCTACAGGCCCTTGTCCAAAGCCCCTCTCCAGGTTTCCTGTAGCCCCTTCAGGCACTGGAAGCTGCTCTGAGGTCTCCCCTTAAGGAGCCTTCTCTTCTCAGGCTGAACAAGCCCAGCTCTCTCAGCCTGTCTAGAGAGCAGAGCTGCTCCAGAGCCTCACAGCACCTTTACCATGTTAATAGTAACTCTGGACTCATGCATTAGTACATTTTAGCATATTAGTAAGCTCAGTGTAGGGTGTCATGTGAAAATCTGCAGCCCACAAGACACCAGAACTCATCTGAAGTGACTTCAGGTTCATCTGGTTTTCTAACTTCAGGGAATCACTTAAACCATCTAACTTTAAACAGTTGAGGAGATTAGTCCCTGTAGGTACTTACCAGTCACTGGAGGGAGACAGAGTCCTCCGTGAGAGTATTTAGGGACTGTTTCAAGAGGAGCTTTTTTATAGCTGTACAGGTTCTTCGTAAAGAGAACCATTTTGTGATGATGGTGGTAGGGCAGGGGTGGCCAGTGCTGATGTATATGCATTGCCCCTCCATCTCATGCTCCTAGGCAGAACGAGGCACTGGGATGAGGTAATTACCCCAGCAGGGAAGGGAACAGGACAGTCCAGCAGTGTCATCCCAAGTATCTTGGGAAGCAGAACAGTCTCCAAGAGGTGAGTGCTGCAGGGACAAGTCGAATTTCAGGTGTCCGTGCAAAAGGAAAAGAATGCAGCATAACTGAAGGGCTAAACTGCACTCTGGAGCAGCAGCAGATGTCAACATGAATGGCATGCCTGGTACTGTGGATGCCAACTCCACAGCATAAATTCCTGGGACCAGAGTGTCAGACAGCCGGTCTGCAAGGCTCAGTTTCATCTGTCTCTCTTGTCTGGGAGGGAGAGGTGACATTCTGCTGCTGGTAATGGAAGCCAGGAAGGGGGGTGGGACACAAAAGCTGACAGCACAGGAAGAAATCCAGCTTTTCTTATGCAGAACCAAGACGTGAAGTTATGTTCCTGTAAAAGCAAAAATTCCAGCTGTCAAACCTCTACACAGCAAGGAAAAGCCAAACATGGATATGCTCATGGAGAAAAACTCTTGCATTTCCAGTGTACAAACAGCCCACACACAGGCATGCTTCTCCTCCCCAAAGCACACTGTATTTTTGCGTAACTGTGAAATAAAGTTGTCCAGCAGCTGCCCCCTTCCTTTATGCTGAATAATTAATATTCAAAACATTACTGTGAGGGTGGTGAGGCCCTGGCACAGGTTGCCCAGCGAAGCTGTGGCTGCCCCATCCCTGGCAGTGTTCAAGGCCAGGATGGATGGGGCTTGGAGCAACCTGGTCTAGTGGAAGTTCTCCCTGCCCATGGCAGGGGGTTGGAGCTGGATGAGCCTTAAGGCACCTTCCAACACAAACCATTCTGGGATTCTGTGTTTCTATGACATCTTCTTTTAGACATCCTTCTTCTCTTTTCTTCATCTTTATTGACATCTTCCAGGCAACACAGGCTTCCCAACTTGGACTTATGCTTTTAGTGACACCTTTGTCCTCTTTCCTTCTCATATACACACTTGTCAAGTCCTGTCACCTCTCCCTGCACATCAGGGGATAGCAGTGCCTGCAATTCAAACTAGTGCTGTGCTGTCCTGTGACCCTGCTTCACCCTGAGGCAATGTGCACTGCCATATGCTCCGGGTTTTGTTTACAGATATGGTAATTCAGGTAGTTAGTTGATTGTTTTATTTCATGACATTAAATAACACGAGAAGGTGAACATCCTTGTAGGTTTTCCCTTGTAGCCAGCTTTTTTTGGTGTGGATTGTGTGGTATCTTTTCTTAAAACCCTGCCCTCACAAGCACTGTAGTGGTAAAAGAACAGGAACTGATCATAAACTTTTACCAGCTACTGATTTTACTCAAAGGTAGCGCTTTTTGCATTAATCTCATAAAGTTCTCTAAAATTTATATTCAAGTTCCATTATTGTGTATAACGAACAATAAATTTAATTATACCATAACTATGTACTTAAGCACAACCATAAAACTTAGTTTGTTTTATTCCAGCTTTGTACATTATGGAAAATATTGACCACATAGTGTTTAATTGCAAATCTAGATATAATTATGAACAATCTTGAGAATCTTTTCAAATATACCATAGACTTCAATGAAGAAAGAAGATAAAAGATCTCAAGGTCCTTTCCAAACCTGACTATTCTATGATTCTATAATGTCAACTCATTAGAAAAAAGAGTTTCCAACCCTACATTCAGAGATTTAAGGTCAGAAAGGACTATTTGTACCACATAGTGAGATGTCTCCATTTCCAAGGTGTAGAAGTTCATGGAAGACAAGGTGAATGGTATTTTTAACCAAAGACTTGCAGCTGAGAGCAGCAAAGCAGAAGCACTAGCAGCTCCTAAGCTTCTCTGACCAATGGGAGATGCCAGCATGTGTCTGAGGGCAGAGCTAGGCCCATAAGGATGATTAGCAAGCAGGGATTTTACCTGCAGATCTGTCAAAACATAGAGCTATTAACACTACCACATGGAGAGAGAAGAGGAAGTTTGCTTCTGGTAACACTAAACTCAGGGCTTGTGGCTCATGAGAACAGTGCAATAGGAGTCACAACACCCATCCTAATCTCCCGTGTTTTGACAAGTACCTGCTTGTGCAGCAGAAAAGTACCTGCTCCTGCAGCAGAAAAAGAGCTCCTGCTGCTTGACCAGGAGTAAGGAGGGATGCAGAGTTTAGCTTCCACAACAGGCAAGAAGCTTTAAAATCACTCTTAAACTGCTATACCATGTTACCTTTCTGAAACCTGTGCATCAGGAATGGGGATTAGCAGATGAAGGGGCAGATCCCAGTTTTATGGTAGGGTTTAGGCTAATGGGGTCTGCACAGGAAATCACCCAAGGGAGATTCCTGGGTGCTGCAAAACATTTTACCTGTCTGCTGCAATGGTCAGGCAGCTCCCAAAGCCCCATAGTGTTTGGGAAGTGCCTTTGGATAGTCATGTTCTGCTCAAAAGCCTGCTGAAGGCAACTGGAGCCCTCCCAGCACTTTCAGTGGGGTTCACCTTGAAACATGCACAGGCAGTTCAAGCAAACTGGTTATGTATTTGTGCAGGACTATTTTGACAAAACACCCTTTCAGGTCGGTATTGCATATCTCTTTGTCTGCAAATCTTGATTTATAGTCACACAAGTAGCACCAAGCCACCAAGTCTCTCTGCCCCTTTCTTCCAGAGGTGGAAGAAACTAATTCCATCAACCAAGAGGTTTCGCCATTCTAGGATGAAGCCAAGGTGAGTCTGACATCCTCCCTCACCATAAAATGAGCATGTATGTCTACATGTGTCTTTTGCTCACTTGGTGATTTGCAGTTGAAAAGGTCCTGAATGGATCAGAAGTCTCTGACACAGGAGAAAACAGACAGAGAAAGAATGGCTTGCTTGAGAGGAATAGTGGAATATTTATTTATTTAAATTTAAAGGGTACTTAAGGTGAAAGAATTGCCTAGACAAGGCTCTAGGCATCTGAGACATAATTAATAATAGTATAAAGTCCTAGCCGCAAAAATAATGATTTGGAAGATAATCTTAGCCAGCCTGTTACGAAAGCTTTGTTGCAGACCTGCATCACTGCAGGGAGAATATTCTCATTCTCTCCACAGAACCTTACTGAACAGATGTCTTTTGCAGCATGCTCAGAAGAACGACAGCTCTGAATCATATGCATTACACAACAGAGAGGAGGTTAATATTATCTCTGCAACCTTAACTTCAACATGTCACCCGTATGCCATGGCTTGACAGACCTCTGCGAAAGTCTTTTAACAAAGACTCCTAAAAGTATTCCTGTCTTGTTGTCTGTCTGTTCATTAACTCTGCTGTTATTATTAACATTGATAATCTAGCATTCATCAAAAACTTCTTCAGAATTAAAGGAGGACAGGATATCAGAAATGAATGGCAAAAAAAGGAATTTTGTCTTTAAAACCATTGCAAAGCCCTTCTGAGCTTAAGCTTGGGGACAAGAAGCTTTTCTTTTTTCCTTTTATTTTTTAATAAATAGGCAGAAGTCAAGAGTTTGGTAGACAGTTTTTGGTACCACACAGTAGATGGTGAAAACCTGAGATCCAGAGCACTTTGTTAACTGTTGTATAGGCACCAACATGCTGGAGATGGCCCATGCACTAGCAAACTGGTGTGGCATAATAAGGAGACCTGGATAGTAAGTCCCTCTGTGAAATCTAAGTATCACAGACCTTACCAAGGTATCTACATGAGATCTGGATAGTCCGGAAAATCTCCTCTGCCTGACTTGCTCCCAGTCCATTCCAAACCCCTGCCTTTCAGCAGGGGTTCTACGGATGCTTATCCCACTCTCAGCTGCCTGACCCTCTGCCTTGCTGCACAGCTCATATTCCTAGCTATAAACACTGAGTCATGCACTTTAATACACTTTGTATACGAGATGCCCTACAGGAATGCTACATGTGCCTCCATCACCTGAGTACCCTTGCTTTCTTCTGCTTTGGGTGAGAACAGGATGAGATTTTCCACATATTGTACAAAGAACTGTTTCACTCTGTGAACTAAATCCAGTCATAGACACAGGGTGGTCTGGGCTGGAAGGGACATTAAAGCTCATTCAGTTTCAATGGCCTGCTTCATGCAGGGACACCTTCCACTAGACCAGGTTACTCTAGGTCCCATCCAACCTAGGCCCCTTGAACACTGCCAGGGGTTCGGAAGCCACAGCTTCTTTGTGCAACCTGAGCCAAGGCTGCATCAACCCTCACAGGGAAGAACTTCAGCCTAAGATCTCACCTCAATCTCCCCTCTGTCAGGTTAAAGCCATTCCCCTTGTCCTGTCCCTCCAGGCCCTTGTCCAAAGCCCCTTTCCAGGTTTCTTGTAGCCCCTTTATGCACTGGCAGCCTCTCCGAGTCTCTCGGAGCCTTCTCTTCTCCAGGATGAAAATGAATAGTGAGCAAAAGCATAGGAGTGGGACCATCTACTGGTGGAGAGTATGGTTGCACCTATTCGCCAAAAATCAGAAGATTGGGCATCGGTGAAGTGTCAGCTTGCCAATTTTTTTTTTTTTTTTGGGGTGTGTGTGTGTGTGTGTGTGTGGGGGGGGGGGGTTGTTTGTTTTGTTTGTTTGCTTGTTTTTTTGGTTGGTTTTTCTTTTTGGTAAGGAATGGGGGTAACTGCCTGGAGCCACTGGCTGCCAAAGAGCAAGATCAGAGGAAATCCGAATGCCTGGGAGATGGAAAGGAAAGGTCTTCTTTAGCATCTCTAAGTCTAATATTCTGTGGCTTCAAAAATAGAACACAAAAACTGTGTGGGAGAGACTGGTACTTCTCTCTACAGGCAAAATTAGCTTCCTTTATAATCTAGTAGGCTAGAGAAATCTGCTACCATTCAGAAGGTGGAAGAGCAAAGGTCTGTCTAATGCTGTCTCTTTGGCAGCTACTCATAGATCATTTGAAGGAGACTGATGTTAACATTAGCAGAAAAGCTATCCAGGCTTAGCTATGTGGCCTGACCCCAGCTGGCAGCATAACTACAGAAGTGTCTCAGAAACAGTAGTCAGTCTGTTTAGCTCTGTCAGGGGAAATGAGTGTGAGTGGGCACCTCACACTCTCACAGCTACAAAAACTTCATTATAAGAAACTATACTGGATAAAAAAGATCTAGAGGCCTATGCTATCTACTGAAAAATCAGCCCTAACTTAAGGAAGTTGATATGCTTGCATCCTCACTAGTGCTACCTCTCAAGCAATGTTTTCTTAAAATGTTAATTCCTAAACATAAGAAAACGCAAAATAGTGGAATATCAGGTCTGAAAGAGGGGACACAAAATAAAAGCAGGGGAATTAACTCCCTTCTCTTTTTGTACATTGTAGTCTTCATTACTGGTCTTGTGCTCCACTCCATCAGCCTTTGGTGGCCTCCTGCACTGTATAATCTTCAGACAACTCCCCTCAGCCTCCTAGTAAATGCTTTTTCTCTCTCTTTCCAGTGTTTTCTGCAGGAGGAAATGTCTTGCCATGATCAGAAACCTGCTCAGCTTGTGGTTATTCATCACTCCAGAAACTTCCTGCTCAGGTTCTCCTAAGGAAGGCTCTGTCTCTCTGTTTTCCCAGAGGGCTTTGCCTGCCCAAAATAGTAAGTGCCATTTAAAAACAAACTGGTTGTCATTCCAGACACAGACTTCCAAGTGAAACATTCTGCATGTGCACAGTAAACTGCACACACGTAAAACACCCCCTTCACAAGGTGTATCACCTGTAGGATGTAAAATGCAGCAGCAGAAAGGAGAGCTCAGCCAAAGAAATCATCTTATTAAAGAAAATTAGTTCATTATATTAAAACTTGCAAAGTCTGTGAATTATAAGTAGTTGATGATATGACCTGCTTGAGTGAGAACAGAGGAGGCCATGGAGATGCTGTGAGGGCTGGAGCAGCTCTGCTCTGGAGACAGGCTGGGAGAGCTGGGCTGGTTCAGCCTGGGGAAGAGAAGGCTCCTTAAGAGGAGATCTTAGAGCAGCTCCAGTGCCTAAAGGGGCTACAAGAAAGCTGGAGAAGGGCTTTGGACAAGGGCCTGTAGGGACAGGACAAGGGGGAATGGCTTTAACCTGACAGAGGGGAGATTGAGATGAGCTCTTAGGCAGAAGTTCTTCCCTGTGAGGGTGGTGAGGCCCTGGCACAGGTTGCCCAGAGAAGCTGTGGCTGCCCCATCCCTGGCAGTGTTCAAGGCCGGGTTGGACGGGGCTTGGAGTAACCTGGTCTAGTGGGAGGCATCCCTCGCATGGCAGCGGGTTGGAACTGGATGAGATTTGATGTCCCTTCCAACCCAGACCTGTCTGAGATTCTCTGATTCTATGATATTTGTTTATGCAAACACATTTCTTCATGGTGTGAGTTTTCATGGTGGGAGCAGTCCCAATGTGTTAACTGTGACTTTGCAGACAACTACATGAGCGAAATTCTCGTGCATTGTTGAGCAGCAGGTATGTGAAATTATAGGTTCAGGTCTGTATTTGTGTCACCTCTCTGTTTCCATGTTTCTTCCTTTAAGGCTCTATTCAGCTGTTACTCAGTCTTCGGTTTCCAATTAGGGTCTTATACAGAGTGTAACTACAGTCAGACAAATCATTAGCACTTTGGAGGTGAATACCTCCCTTGTTACCTTGGCTCAAAGTGGGAGGCTTGTGCTGATTCATGCAGGGGAGACTACACTGGCCTGACTGTTACTACCCAGCTTGAACAAATGGATGGGAAAGGGATGGAGGGGATTAGTGATTCCAACTATTATTAATCACTCAAGAATGGACAAGGCAAAAGTGCTGAACTCCAAGTAAAAAGTGTGATTCAAGTGCTGCTGAGCAGCTACATAGAGTCTCAAAGAAACTCACTTAATGCAAAGATATCCTCAAACTAGTGTGTATTCTCATGCACCATTTCTTCATGGTGAAGCCTTCTTGCATGTCTGGACACGTATTTGGCCACATGTAGACCGACCACTTATTCTCAGCTTCAGTTTTCTGATTAAAATGACATATCTCACTAGAAACATACCAATGACTCTCTTTCTGATGTGATGGCATTCTGCCCTAAATTCTGTTAAGTTACATAGAAATATCTCCAGAAATAATAAAAAGGAACAAATTAGCACCTTGTATACAAGGCATATGTCATGGTTTAAGCCATAAATCAGCCACGCAGTTTGTTCACTCACTTCCCCCTTTTTCTTCCCTCTTCTCCTGGAGGGATGGGAAGGAGAAGTGAAAGAATGCAACTCCCACAGGTTG
>JAOEHY010030563.1:0-11675 GCA_025447955.1 Psilopsiagon aurifrons | reverse complement strand
TCACAGGGAAGAGCTTCTGCCCAAGAGCTCATCTCAGTCTCCCCTCTGGCAGTTAAAGCCATTCCCCTGTCCTGTCTCTATAGGCCCTTGTCCGAAGTCCCTCTCACTCACTGCTTTCCACCCAAAGGGAGCAATGTGAACGATGCTTGTGCTCTTCTGACACAAAAAAATACAATATCCCATTAACTTCTCACTCTGCCACTACTTGGTGACTAAGAAAGAGTTAAAAGCACTTGGACAAATGAGGAAATATTTCCTTCACCACTTCTGCTCCTCTTTAGTCCCGTTTTGGCCTGTCTCTTGAAAGAAACTCTGGGCAAAGCCCAGCTGCGTGCTCCCTGGCCACCACCAGCTCTGCAGGGCTGTCACAGGTTTCCAAGTGGGATGGACACGGGTTTCCAATAGGGGGGACACGGATTTCAAGGAGGGTGAATCTTGGTGGGGTACCAGAGATGTGACGCCTCTGATGGTGGTGGCACTGATGGTCTTGGTCACTGATGGTCTTGCTCAGCTGTCCCCCAAAGTGGAAAAATATATGGAAAACCAAAGATTAAACCACAAGTCCCTCCTACGGCTTGCACTGGTAGACCAGGGGACATGGAGATGTGCAGAACTTCCTATTGAACTGAAAGAGGATAAAATGGCTCAGAGCCAGAGAGCCTGGGCTCTGCCATTGGGAAGCAACCAGCAAACATCAGAAACGAATATCCAGGGGGAAGGGAACCCACCATCAACTGCTGGTGCTGGCTGTGCTCCCACCAGGAATCACAAGTCACTAACGCAGTTGCTGAGCTCATATGACCCCATGATGACTCATAAGACTAAACAGAAGCTGGAGTCATCAGCAGTTTATTCCCCTCAAATATTGACACATGCCTTATAATTACGGCATAAGGGAAGCAGGTGGGATCAGAGAAGTCGGAAATCACATTAAAGCTTAAAACCTCCAATCCGAGCAAAAAAGGCTGCAGAGAGCATAAAATATTTGGGGAGGGGGAATATGCCCTTTAAAAATAATTTATATCCAAGTGAAAATCTCATTTTAATACTTGACCTATTAAACCACTCAAGCTGGAAAGATAAGCTGCACAACAGCAAGCCAGCATCAGCAGCCAGTGCCCCGTAGATGCGTTTGCCCAGATAAACTTTGAAGGCAGAAGCCAATTTCTCATTAGGATAGTTAAAAATACAGCAAGACAAAACTGCGTTAGTGAGAATGATGGGGAAACAAGTTTATCTTGCGAGCAACCACGCAATGTAAATGCTGATTAAGGATTTAGATGCTGCTGTAGCCAGTGCAGGCTTCAGCCAAACACATGCAGGCAATTTTATGGGGCTTTTTATACAGCTCTTTGCAGCTGTAAAAATTGAAGTGTAAAACCTCCACTTAGGGCACGATTATCCAGCAAACAAGATGTAAAGTGACAGGGCCCAAGGCTGCATGTCCGGGACCCAATCCCAGCAAAAGAAAACCAATTGTGACTTGGAAAAGGAGGGGATATTCCTTCATCCCCTCCAGTCCACACTCAGAAAGCAACCCTCAAAGTCCATGAAAGTTCATCTGTCACAACCTCAGCAGGTGATTCTCTTGCACAGTAGGAGATGTGAAACCTGTCCAGCCACACACAACCTGGGATGTGTTGACACATGTCTGGAAGAAATGCAACTGCTTTCCCCTGCTTCCCAACATCTGCTCCTCAGCAGTAGCAGACCCCAGGGACCATCTGACACACAGCTTAAATCCAGGTGCTGCTGGCATCAGCTGGCATCACTCCTGGGACTCGTTTCCAAGGAAGCCTCATGATTTTCTGCTGCTCTTCAGAACAGAATTATTGAGATTGGAAAACCTTTAAGATCATCGAGCCTAGCTGCTACTCCAGCACTGCCAAGCCCATCATGTCCCGAACTGCCACACCTACACATCCTTTAAATACCCCCAGGGATGGTGACTACTCCAGTGCCATGGGCAGCTTCTTCCAGTGCTTGACAACCCTTTCAGTGGATAACTTTTCCATAATATACAACCTAAACCTCCCCTGGTACAGCTTGAGTCTTCTTCCTCTTGTCCTATTCCTTGTTACTTGGGAGAAGAGACTGACCCCACCTCCCTAAAACCTCCTTTCAGGTAGCTGCAGAGAGCAAGAAGGTCCTCCCGAGCCTCCTTTTCTCCAGGCCAAACAACCCATGCAATTGGCATCAGCTCATTGATCCAACCTGTCCAGATCCCTCTGTAGAACCTCCTTCCCTCCAGCAGATCAATGCTCCTGCCCAACATGGTGTCATCTGCAAAATTCTGAGGGTAGACTCAATCCCCACATCCAGCTCCTTGATAGGTCCACCAGCAAGCACAGATCCTCATTAAAGCTCCTGGCATTTATCCATCATTTCATCTCTGCAAATCAGGCAGTTACTTATAGCTTTGTACAGTCAAATACCACACCAGAGCCATGACTGTGATACGACAGAGAACTTGAATGCTTCTCCTCATGAGGAATCGAGCCTCTGTGACGAATTACCCAGAGTAAGCAGCATGAAAACCTTGGGGCAGGGCTACCTCCAGGCTTAGTAGCTAAGCAAAGAACTAGTGCTTAAGAGGACACCAACATGGGGATACATCAGCAAACAGCAAGGACAAGGAGAAGATCTACAGAGCCAAAGAGCTGGGGAGGAACTGTTGGGAAGATACAACTTATTGTTCCATTGGATCTTCTTGGTTTCAGGCTCTTTTGGGCTCCCTGATACAGGAGGGAAGGATTCAAAACATTGCCAGATCATCAGGATAAAAGTACAGAGCTGTTCAGAAAGGGCTCCATCAGTTTATACTAACTGCCACGATACACCTGAGACAGTAGACATGAGGCAAAGCAGAATGATTCAACCTCAGTTTATTATTCTTCGGGGAACACGGCGCTCCTTGCTGTTACTAATGCTTTAACTTGCAATAAAACAAAGGCCCAGCACAAGCCAGAAACAAAAATACAAACATGAACCTTGAGAACAGACTATAAAAACCCAATGTTTCTTTATATTGATGGATCACCCGCTACTTTTGACAGCTCCTCTGAAAATCCCCATTGAAGTATGAGGGTAAACATGCTCAAAGTCTGTGAAATAGTATTTGAGTGACACAATGAGCCCTTTTTTAGTGTGCAAAGGAAAAAACGCGTGTCCTGTGAAATTAAAAAGCAGACCATGGGTATCTCAAGCAGGCTCCATGTACAGTACAGAAGATACAAGCATCAAGAGCTCCGAGACATCAATGTACACCCTGCTGTGTGTCAAACCAATAGTCCAAAAAAGACTGATATTCAAAAAGCAAGCAAGCCTGACCAAAGTAATAGAGAAAAAGGCATTTCACGGTTTATAACCAGCAGACACAGGATAAGCATGTCTGCTGATGAATTATCCTTTCAATATGGAGCAAAATGATGGGAAAAGCAAGTAATTTGGAGCCCGTAGATTACTTTTCTAAATTCAGACAAAGACAAAGGCTAGAGCTCACTGACAAGGCAAGACATTAGTTGCCAGATAAAGGTTCCAACCATTGAAGAGAGTAAATTAGCATCCTTCACTACCATCATCTCTGCAATTGCAGTACACATGGTTCAGAGACATATATCCTATCAAGCCACTTCCAACAGCATCAGGGACAACACAGCAAAAAGGAAAACAAAGGGGCTTTCCAGATAGGTCCAAGAGAAAGTGAACGTGAAGCTGAAAGGGATGGAGGGAATGGAAATGGGTTTGGGCAGGAACACACATGAAATGATGGGGAAATGATCCTGTTTAGGAGGAAAGAAGACCTTATTTCTGAGGGCTTGGCAGAGTGCTATATCCCCATCACTACCAGGTCTCCCACGGCACCGGCTATGCTAGCAGTGGCATCGAGCCATGTCATTTCACTCGAGGTGTGAGGAGCATCACAATCTGGTTGGCTCCATGCAAGCACATCACGATGGTCCATTTGTTCACACCCTGGCAGGAGGTTGCTGTACATTATTTGAAATGAAATGATGGCTGTGAAGAGCAAATTGCAACTGATGCCTACAATAAACAGGTTTCTGAAGCATCAAATCCCAAGGGGATCTCTTTCAAAGGGAGAACAAGCCTCCAATTACAGCTTGATAAAGAGGGAACTCATACTAATGGGAAAAAAGGACTTCATCTCCCTTCCAAAGTGCAGAAGGAAAGAAGGAATTAAGTCCCTATCTTGCACAAAGGGGGCCCAAGCCTAACCAGCCCTTAGGGCATCCTCTTTGTTGGCAGGGATTATGTATCCCAGTCCTACAAAAACACTGGGGGAATACAAAAACCTCACAGACCCATGCATTCAGAAGGTGATTTGGTCAGTCAGTCTCAAGAGACTGTAAGGCAAGGCACAGCTCTTTCAAATATTAACATAAACCACAAGGGGAAACACATACAGGTGACATATTTTGCTACCTTCTTCCTCTCAAAGGAGATTTAGCCACGGACTCCATGTTTGTATATTGCTGGAAATCTGGCACAGAAGCATGTCAGACAAGCAAAATATGATCCATCCTGCCCGGTGTTAGGTTTAATCTCACAAAAGAGAAAAGTAATGGGGATGGAGCTCTGGAAAGCAGAGCCACAGAAACTGTCAGAGATGTGTTTACAAAAGAGATGGCTTTCCTTTCAGCCTCCAAGATGGAGATATCCCAGTGGGCTTGTCAAGCAGGGAGATGTTTCCTTGAAATCAGTCTAATGTCTGCCCACACCCTGCTGGGCACCACTGTTCCATGACTGCACGGGAACAGCAGGGATGTCAGCTCCGCTTTTATACGTATTTGCTGTTTTGAATAAGAAGTCACCCTAGGTATCTCCTGAGGCTAAGACAGAACATTAGTGCCAGCACAAGACTTGCTTTCACAAACTAGCATGGACCAAATGTTACAGTCTACCACTGTGCCAAGCTGCTGTATAATGCATAACACTCCTAACACATCCATCTTCACCTTCAAAACCACTTTTTGCCACTGGACAAGACCAACTCTCTTTTTAATTTGTTTATTAAAGGATGGCATTAAGCATCGCTCAGTGGATCACAATTCATCCCCCTGCATTCCACCCTTCAAGAACAGTTAAACTCGAGCAGCATTAATGCAGAGGCACCACACATTGGCACATTTAATTCACTCAGAGATACTGCCATTTTCTTCTTATTTGTGCAATCAGCCCCTCCCTGTAATGGCACATCGGGGCAAGCATTTGTTGGAATGGTGAGTGCTTATGGAGGGTCCTTAGAGCTGGCATAAATCACCTCCACAGCCCTCACTGCAATTTAGCGTGGGTTGAGTGGGTATTTAAAAAGAAATACAGCACTAATATTCTGACAGCAAATGAATAAACTACAATGGTGAAGCTCCAAAATCTGAGAATTATGTTGGTCCATAAACTAAGAAAACTGCTATCTCTTCTCTGATCCCCATCAAGCCCTGATTACTTCCACACATAACAAAGTGATGCAGAACCATGCAGCAGGAGCTCTGTTCTAAGAGACCATTAAGGTATTAATTGCAGGAAACAGCATGCTCCCACAAGAGTTCATCTCCCATGTGAACACAAATTAACCCATGGACATTTCTTGCTTCCCAAGACTTGATTTGCGGAACACCATCCACTGGTCCTTCCATATGCTGATGTGGAACAGTGTCCTCTGCTCTTTACTGGTTTGGAACGGCTGGGGAGGAGAAGGTGAGGGTTTCTGAACAAGAATTTCTCATGTTATGAACATCAGTGCCCCAGCACAAGCACAAGGGTCGCATGTGAATATGCATCATACGCAGGTGAAATAAGGGCAATGGCCCGAGACACTTCAGGCTGGGACCGTGGTATTGCCACTCAGGTTGAATGAGGTCAGACAAGGCAATAACCTGGATGATGCCCTCAGGAAGCACCAGATGGTGTGGGAAGAGGAGCATGGCAGGTGATGGTGCGCTGTGTTCTTCCTTCGTGACCACCAAGGCTGTCCCTTCACCAGCAGCAAAGCATGGACAAGCTCTGTGCATCCCAGCAGCAGGAGCCCTGAAGCCTTTTACCAGGTGCCAGCATACGGCTCGAAGGCCAGGATTCATTCTGATAATAATTACAATCTGCCTTCCTAACCTCTCCCCACTGATTCAGTTAATGAATTGTTCTTCATTACCCTTTGCTGAGCTCCCTACTGAGCAGCAGCACAGCCCTGTCTCCAGCTCATCAGCAGCTCTGGGACTGGCAATGGCAATACTGCTGCATGGCCCTGCCAAAAACACCTCGAGAGCATCCAACAGGAGCCCACGGATCTCCCCAGCCTTGTGAAGATACTTATGCAGGTGCTATGGAGCCTTCTCATAGAGGGTGGATAAAACATCTGGACTTGAAATGTCAGTGTCAGATCCAAACTCCTCCAGCTAAGGAAGGGTATCACGTACCAAACGAGTTCTCTGGAAAAAGGTGAACAAGCATCTTCAGGCCTCCCATGCACCTTAAAGCCATTAAGTAGCACTGCAAAGCCAAAGGAGAGATGCTCGTAAGCTGGACCATCCCGGTCATCGAGGGTAAGACTGGCTGAAGCCTCCTTAGCCATGGCCTTCAGCTCCTCCACAACCCTCCTGAGATACTGAGAACACAGGTTCCTCCCCAGCCAATGCCAGAAGTGTTTTGCTCCTTGCTATGGAATTGTTCTCATGTCTGAAGCTTTTTAGGCTATTCCCTGTCTTTCTGCAGAGCTGCATAGGAGGGAGGCGTCAGCTCGTGGAAAAGGACAAACAGATCCAAATACTCCCAATGGGACAACTTTATCTCATGCCTTCTGTGAAAGAAAAGCAGCAACTGCTCCCACATCCTTACACAGAGAAGTACTAAATGTCGTACTGAAAACAGCATTTCTCTGTAGCCAGCAAAGCTGAAAACCCTGGGAGGCTTTTACTGCTTATGGCTCCCGCCTGAACTCAAATATTTGGAGCACAATAAAAAACAAAGCCTGTCCCCACCCAGCAGGGCTTGGGGTGATGCTCAGGACCACCATGTCCACTGTGAAGGACCATGACCACGTGGCCAGGTGATGGTATCATGCTCCCGCAGCCAGAGCAGTGCAAACACCCTTTTAGCATCCTTTGGCTAAAGGATTAACCTCAGTGAGCCCTTTCATTTAAATCACCGCTCAAGGAGCTGATTCAGCAAGAGAGTTTATAGCCATTATTTACTATTTGTACAGTTCCAAGCAGGCCCTTGCTGCTCCAGGAAGGTGGTGGCACACAGAACCCCACAGTGCAGAGCTGGTGCTTCGAGCTACATGGGGACAGTTGGAACTACCTCAGCAACACTCAATGCAAGCCCCAGACCAGGCACAGAGCGAAACCCCAGCTCTTGCCATGAGCTGGGTGTATTTGCTGTACACATCCTTCAGCTGAGCAGCAGCAACAAAGGTATTCAGCACAAGACATGAAGCACTGGCCAGACAGGAGCGTCTCCTCCTGCATCCCTCCTCCAGGACTGGGGCAAACTTGTTCCATCAGTGATGATGGATAAAAGCTCAATTAGTCCAAAGGCAAGACTATTTTATCCCTTAATTCTTCATTCAAGTCAAAAAGGTCCCAAAAGATCCTGATACATGTGGAATTTCAGGTTAATTCTCATTACATTTGTTACTGGCTTTGCCCAAGGATGACCCCAAACCCTGAGATGGGGACCGTTTGCTTTGGAAATGCAGGTGGGAAATGCAGCAAGGCAAGAGGAGGAGAGGGAGATCCCTTCATCAGAGCAAATACAAGTGTGACAGGACACAAGGGAGCTGGGCAGCTCATCTACATTGCCTCTTATATCCAATACTCACATATTTTTGGTGGAGACCTCCACCTATTATGGTCTAGTACAGCCTAAAGTCTATTTACTTGTTACCAACGAGCTTAGTCATCTGCTGGCTCCTTCTTCACAGTTTTACTGCATGTCACACTCAAGGAGGTCTCAAAGGTCTTTTTGGGCAAACACAGTTTCCCAGAGCATCCCAGATTTTGTTTTTCTTTAAGAAGTCTAGAGATACAGATACATTCCAACTACGCTACTTGGGGCACATGAGACACAGACGTGACAGCCTGAACTAGAGACAGACCCCAAGCTGTGAGAGAAGCAAGAAAATGTGCAATTAAACTTTTGCTTGATCCGTATCACCCCTCCTCTCTCTGGAGCATCCTCAAACCAAGGGTCTGGAACTTGCGGCTGAGTACATGTAGAACCAAAGCCAATGTGGCTTGGTTCAGTGCTTTTAGTTGTTTCTATCTCATAATAACCTCAGAAGATATCCATAACCCAGGCAAGGAAATGCGTTTGTTCAGTGAACACGGCATGGTTTTCAAGTAGAAAAATATCCTTTTAATTAGCTTGCCAAGTGCATATATATATATATATATGTACACACACAGATATATCTGTGTGCGATGTATAGCACTTGTCAGCCCTAGAATGTGCTTCCTGTTCCAGCTTCACAATGCTGAGAGGAGGGTTTACTCACACCACAAAGACCCTTTTGGCACCAAGAGCTAAATCTTCAGCCCAGTTACCCAACCCCTGTCCAAACTACAGAGTTTGGCAGCCAAGCACCTATAGAGATGTTTCTCTTTAATAGAAAGGCAGATGCACTTTGCCTCTAGCCAAGGCTATGCCGGGAAGGAAGAGCATTTGTTGGACAAACCCCACCACCATGCTGCGAAGCCATGGGAAGAGGCAGGAATTGCAATAATGCAAAATGCTGAGAAGCTGCACTTCAAAACCCAAACATTTTTCCTTTCAAGCACTCCCTGGGATGCTGCTCAACAGCTCCACTTCCCCTTCGCTCCCACTCACTGCAGTGGAAGTTCACAGTACAGCAACCAAAGTTGCTCTGAAGAAGGGCAGACACCACAGCGATGGGAGCATCCTCTGATCCAAACGTGAATGACCCTAAAAGCACAGCACAAAGGCTTCCAAAAGTACTCCATAAAGAGTCTTTACACCTGCCCTCTTTCTGCCTTTTATTTTAGCTTTGATGCAAGCAGCACGCACCAATTCCTGCCCTCCTAACTAATCAAAGCCCTAGAAAAGCTGCCTAAAGGAGAATATACACACTAGGAAAATACCTAGGACCAAAATCCCTGAACCCTCAGCATGTGCACACCACTCAGGCCCTGAAATTACAGATATCATGACTCCTTTAACAGCTTTCCCTTGGTCTTATTTTATGGCTCGCTTCACAGGAGTAAGCCTACCATAATCATAAGCAAAATTCAACTCTAAAGATGTTAAAACCAGCTGCTGAGAAATGTAAAGGCTTTATTTTGTAATTAATTTGACTAAAAGTCCCTGTTCTTTAGCACCCTGCTTCAGGAGCTCACCTAACACAGATTTTCCTTCTCTCCATTTCAAGGAAATGATGTGATGCAATTTCTGCTCCCAACAATATCCTGCACATCCAGCACAGAAACACATGCAGCTCCACTTGCTTTGCAGCACCAGTAAGAAAGCCTATTTCATAAATCCCTTCAAGTGGCCTTCAGAGGCATTCTGACATCAAACCTACCTAGAAAAAGGGGATTTTAGGTTAAGCCATGCAATGCCTACACAGGAAAACCAAGAGGTGGCACATGGCAGGCAGCTGGGGAAGGAGGCAGCACTCTGCAGGCAGGTGAGGGGCTGGGAGCTCAAGGAGATGCCTTGTGCAGATGTTGCTGAGGGTCAGGATGCTGCAGGGATTGCGGGGGATGGATGCTGAGGACACAAAGCTGCCCCAGCAAGAGACCTGCCTGTGGAAGGATGCAAACAGGGAGCGATGCCCAGCTGCAGTCAAAACTTTTTACAGCCAAAACTGGGCTGTGTTTGAAACAAGGGTGTTGCACCTGGAAGTAAAGAGGTACTGCATGACCCAAGTATCAGGCTGATTGATGAAAATATGTTGAAGGAGAACCTCTTCAATGGGATCAACTCTTCAAATGCAACTCCACATGAAAATATTTCATGGTCATCCTGCCACTGGCAGAGCAGACCCACAGCTCTCTGGGGTGTGCACCCTGTCCCAGATGCCCAGGAAATAAAAATGGGCATCACCAAAGCAGCTAAACCCAAGAGCCCTAGCCCAAAACCTCCCCTGGGTGCAAAGGGGGAAGGAGCACTTCTTGCTCCTTCTATCACATCCTTTCTTCTTTCCAAAACCATTTACTGTTATAACTCCAGATATGCATCATTATCTGCAGAGACTTCTTACACAGAATCATAGAATGGTTTGGGTTGGAAAGGATCTCAAGATCATCCAGTTCCAGCCCTGTCATGAGCAGGGACAATTCACACCAGACCACGTTACCCAAGACTCTGTCCAACCTGCCCTTGAACACTGCCATGGACGGAGCACCCACAGCTTCTCTGGGCACCCTGTGCCAGCGCCTCAGCACCCTCACAGGGAAGCACTTCTTCCTCAGATCTAACCTGAACTTCCCCTATTTCAGTTTGAACCCATCACCCTTTGTCCTATCACTACAACCCCTGATGAAGAGTCCCTCTCCAGCATCCTTGTAGCTCCCTTCAGATACTGGAAGGCTTCTCATGGAAGTTTCAGCCTCACCAAGGGAATCTGTGACAGTTTCATCAGGGCTCTGCATTTTTCGTGCAGTCAGTTTTCCTTTTTCCGCCCTGGATTTGCTGCCCTGAGCATTCCCTTGGCTGCGGGTGAGCACACACAGTCTCACCGCCTCCATCCTTTGCAATGACATAAGAAATACAGAAGAATTTCAGGAAGCTCTATGCACTTTCATGTCTCCCTGGTGACTTCTTAAAAGCATTGCCAGATCCTGGAAAGCCTCATCTGCTCTATTGCGGGCTTTTGCAGCTACTTGTTCCCAATCAAGTCAGCTACTCTAAGTCAGCCTTGTAGATATTACTTATCTAAACTAACCTAGACCGTGCTGGCACATCATGGACTACAGCAGCTTTCACAGCTGACCTGTCTGAGATGACAAAGCAATACAGAAAGTACGAAACTGAGCCAGTGAGGGGAAAAAACAGCTAATAGGGAATGGCAGGGAGGGGTTTGTGGTGTGGAGATGGACCCGCTTCAACGGGACAGGCTTTCCTTCTTCAGCTTTGGCTGCCAGAAGGTGAAACACTGGCTCATCTTGGAAGGCCCTTTCGTGACGTTTTCCTTATGATCACTTGTTCTGCTTCTGCCTTCAGCCTTACTGAGTGAGGGAAATCCCTCTCTCCATGTTTAGATCCACATCAGTAAGAAATAAAGGCTCAAACTGACCCTGTTATGAGACTGATGCTCCTAAATGAGCTGGCTGCAAACTCCTGGGGCAGTGACCATCCCCATGCACCTCCTGCTCCAGCACCATGTTCCAAGGCTGGGCTTGGAACCACAGTTTCACAAAGCAACATAATTAAGTTCTGTGGCCCCAGTCCTGGCCACCACAGTGTTGTCCATCATGGATAAATCCCACTTCCCAACCCTTTGGCTTTCAACAAGAGGGAACCTAGAATTACAGAATCATAGAATATTTTGGGTTGGAAAGGACCTTAAGCTCATCCAGTTCCAACCCCCTCCCGTGGGCAGGGACACCTCCCACTAAACCATGGCACCCAAGGCTCTGTCCAGCCCGGCCTTGAACACTGCCAGGGATGGAGCATTCACAACTTCCCTGGGCAACCCATTC
>JAOEHY010030562.1:9758-24517 GCA_025447955.1 Psilopsiagon aurifrons | reverse complement strand
CCCCGCCGGCTCAAGGAGCTCCTCCGCCGCTGCCGCTGCTTGCAGGTCCCGAGTGCCCTCTGCAGACGGCTGTGAAGGGCGCAGGGCTGCCTGCGTGGCGGCGGCTCCGACGGGCCGTAGCTGCCTGCTCCGGGGGGATATGCTTGCGGGGCTGGGTGCTGGAGTGGGGCTGTCTTCCCTCAGCTTGTCCTGCAGACCCCTTTACCATAACCCCAGCGCTGCTGTGTGCTGGGCACACTGTTCTTATACAGTGTCTCACCCAACTAGGCTGCTGACCAGGGATCCTGAGCACTGTGAAAAATTATTATCCTTTGCAGGTGCCCTACCTAAAGTACTCCAAGCTTGAGTTTTAATAGTGCTAAGTGTCAGTAAATTCTAAATAAAATGGCCTTTATGTGTGCTTGGCAGCTGGGCCCTGGATTTTGAGGATTCTGGGTAGGTCCGGAGTGAGCCTGCCTGTGACCTGCAGGACACAGCGTCTATCAGGGTCACTGTGACTAAATATTTGACTTCCCAGGGTGCCAGTAGTCCTTTTACTTGTTGGCTTTATTGGGCTCTGAGAAGTAGCTTGGCAGCTGCGCCAGGACATGTGCTGGGTCTGGCCGCAGATGGATACACTCCTTGCTGGTGCTGGCTTCTAGCCCCTCCCAGCATGCTCCCTTCCCCATCACTTAGGCACAGGAGCCCCTGTGCATCCTAAAGCCATTCTCATTCCTCAGTGCCCCTCTCAAGTGAGCGTGGTTTTTCTCCTGTTTCAAGGCCTGCCACAGCTTTCGCAAGATATTTAACTGTTTTCACATCTCTCTAAGGCATCATTTGTGCAGTTGGAGCTAGATGGGATTATAGTCCCTTGCACTGGCTCTACTTGACAGTCCCATGTAACATACACCCTTAGTGCATGAAAAGCTGAGAAAGCATAAGCATCCTCGGCCTGCAACACTCAATTCCTGCCTAAGACTTGGAGCCAGCAACCTTCACTTACCCTTATCTCAGGAACAGGCATACCAACCTCAGTAGAATTGGGAATGAGCAAAGCGTCAGTCCAGGATTAAAAAAATCGAAAACCAATATAAGCAGATCATGATCTGTTCAGCTTGGTGAGGGTGTGGGGCTAACTGTGCAACAGAGATAGAATAAGAATCAGTAGTGTCGAAGCAATTACACCTTCACAATGTCAGTAATGCTCTGTTTAAAATTGTGCTGCTCCTGCTCTAAAGAAGATGACTTTGCAGAGTATGTTTCTCTGCATAGAGGAAACTTCATCACACCAGCATTTAAAGTGACCAGCCACAGCTGTGTGTAACTTCACAAAATTGAAACATAAAAATCTCGTTTAACTAAGTGACACTGATGCAAAGCTTAGGATGTAAGAAGAGTTTGCATGGGCTGTGTCGCCTTTACAAAACTCAAGTGGTAAGCATGGTTTCTTAATGTCCTGTTTAAAAACAGATATCCTAGAGCCCACAGTGAATCTCAATATACTTAATCCAGCAAAAACACCTGACAAAAGCACACCCTTGTATGTTCAATCATATTTGTGTGTATCTTTATATACATACAAATGTATGTGCATATGTATGTGAGTTTGTATATGTGTGTGTGTTTATCTTGGTCTTTCTGAAAGAAGGTAATGATTAGCTGGGCCTTTTATCTGGAGGAAGTGGTAAAATGTTGCAAACCAAATTTGCATTTCATTGAAGGACTACAGAGTCCCTACAGATTTGCCTAAGGAGCATTAAAAGGACAAGCATTATCCTACAGCTCAGTCAAGCTGCAGTATGTTACATTTAAGGGATATGGTTGAGGAGTGAAGGCTTGAGCTATTTGATGTTATTAGCATCTTAAAAGAAGATTTTTTTTTTTTAGCATTAACCATATTAGAAAGAGTTGGTTGTTACCATTATTGCTGGCCTCAGCAAACAGCTGATACTGAGCAGGGGTGTGCTGCTTTCATCGCTCAGCAACAGCAAACCATCCTCTCCATTCCTTTCTCCACCTTTGTTCCCTTGGGCTGACTTCTGCAATGCTCTCCCTCTCTGTATTTCTCGGAGCTACTGAGTGCTTTGAGATTACAGAGGAGAAAATGGGAGGTATAGTTTTCTGCAGTGGCTGTTCATCTTACCCTTTCTTTGATACTAGAACAGGGGAGGTCCCTGGGGGAAATATGGCATTCACACAATCTGGTCTTGTCTTTGATAACTAATAAGAATACGTGGCAAAGTGCACGCTTGGCATCTGGAGTTTGCTGTGATGCTAGGGGCCAAGGACATTCAACAGCACAGGACATCCTTCTAGTGAGCTGGTAAACAAGGTTAAATATATGCATACCTGCAGGGTGACTAAATATGATTCACAGTGATGTTACTAGTAACTTGCTAGTATTTTGTGTCTGAAATGTGCCCATCCCTTGCTCTAGGCAAATGCGCAGAAGAGAATCACAGAAAAACACAGGCTAGTTCACTTTTAGCAAGAGCTACAACACAGCCTCATGTTGCTAAACTGTCTTTCTATATGAAAAAATAAACAAGCTTTATATGTAAATCAGTCTTCATGAGGAAGGCAGCACTATGGACTTTGAAGCCAACTTAGAATCAAAAGGTTTAAAAATAATGCAACAGGCCAATAGACGCTGGAAGTGAAGTATAAACCTGGAAAAGTACTCTTTGTTTCCCTCCTGTTTTCTCTAAGTGTTACTTCTGGTGGGTTCTCATCTAAGATCTATCCCAGAACTTGATCCATCTTCAATGCAGTCAACGGTCAGACACTTGCTTCTGACTTCAGTGTGGGCAGGATCAGCCCCTTAAGGGTTGGACCAGGAAGCCTGAAGAGCTCATTAGCAGCCTTTCAAAGCTGGGATTTATTTTGTTCTTGGAGTGGCAGGGTGGTTTCTGGCAATCCTCCTCTGCCACTGTTTTGTTGCCTTTGTCATCAGAACAGATGCTTGGGTACTCTTCCAGTGTCACTGTTCATATTGTGCCTACCTGTAGCGCCTGGTCCTGCTCTGATACTCTGAGCCATCAGAAACTTTCTTCAGCCTTACAGATTTATTCTTCTTCTCTTACTTTCCAAAGTGCTCATTTTTCTCCGCCTCCTTTTTTCCATGCCTCCTCTGACTCATTCTGCTCTTTCGTGGCCTTTTTTCCCCTTGCTCTCCTTTCAGTTATTTTCTCTGCTTCTCCGAGTTGCTTTCCCTGAGCCACTTTCTGCTTGCTTTTCTTGCCTCCAGTTTCCCTCACCATCGTGGTGCCATCTGCGATATCTGTGACTCTCCAGAATTTTTGTTTCATTCTGCTTTGCTGGGGCTCAACTGCTGTCCATCCATAGAAGTTCTCCAGTAGTGGTGGAGATTTCCTATAGAAACTTCGTGTCTGTAGCTTGCCTCATAGCATGGAGGTGGTCACTTCACCTGCAGCAGACCCTGAGCAGTCCCTCCCAGATGACTAACCCTGTGCTCTAGGTGTGAGGCCCTGCCCTCCAGCCTGGTTGCCTTGTACAGGAAGCAGTCAATCAGCTGTCTTCAGTGTCCGAGTTGCTGTGCTCCAGGAAGCACACATGGGAAGCTCCTGTAGGGCTGCCGTTGGAAGGACTTGCACAACACATAAGGCAGTTCCTAAAGAGCCAGGCCAGGAACATTATGTTTGCTTGCAAATGTCATGTTCATAACTTATGGTTTTCTATATGCTGTATTATAGTGTTGTTGTTTACAGGACCATCTGGGAGCTCTACAGAGGCAGCATAGTGGTTTCCACAGACAGCAGCTGTTCCGGTGCTGGTGCTGTGACAATACAGATAAATACACTGCATCTATTGTGCTCTTTTCATTGTTGACACTGTCAACAGTTCATTAGTGGAGCTTGCTCAGAGCTTCTGTCTGGCAGACAAAAAATGCAGCTCTTGGTTATCAGGCTCTGACAGTGCTGCATAACCAAAATGTAGTTGGGGCTTCTGGGTTTGTTTTTTATTAGCTAAATTTCGTGGTTCATCAGTAATGATGGAGATAAATGAAGCTGGCTGCGTTGTTGTAAAGAGAAGCCCAAGTTGTCTTTTTTGTGGTGGATAGAGGCAATGCATCTGGGAGGATTTTGGTGAAAAGGAGTGGAAATGATGGAAATTAGGTGTTCTTTTCATGACAGTTCTCACCTGATAAGAAATAAGCACTGCATTTTTCATGGGGATTTGACTGCTATGTTCACTTTTATCTCATGCTTCTTTGGCATCTTTTTCTTTCTTGTGGCTAATCAGCATCAAGACAAGGAGCTCTGTGGGTCTGATTGTTACCAGGAGGTAACAGATCCTGGGAGATCCTGTAACTAAAAATACGTATGTGGAAAAATACGTATTTGTGGAAACTCTGGACTTTTCATCTTTTAACTTGCCTCCCCGCTTTGCATGGGTATTCGAGTGTGCCGGGGTCATCAGGTGGTCATGGTCACAACCTACTCTCTGGAGGATTTCAGTTGGTCAGTTGTTTGGATAGGACTTTGCTCTGTTGGTATTTTTTACATCTGCTGCGTATGAACTGCAAAGGAAGAAATGGCCTGTGTTAGAGCTAGATGCATGCAGTGCGGATAGGGTTTTGAAAGCTGCCTATCTTTCTGCATCTAGCAGATTTCTCTTAGTATCTTCAATATGCTCATTGCTACCTATTGGGACTTCTGAAAATATGGAGTGACTTAAATGCACCCTGTGCAGTCATACCTCTTTAAAAATCCTGTCCCTATTTTGTCCCCCAGCATCAAGTTTAAGAAGGCCAGCACGACATGCAACAAAAAAATGACGAGTAATGACGCCAAGAGATGGCCCTTGTCAGGGATACTGCATAAATAGTAAACCTTTTGTAAAGGCTTTAGACTCTGGTGACTCTTGTCATATTTGGTGGATGAATTTCCCCATGAGGGGAAGGGGCAAGTGTGTCTGCCCCAAGAGAGGGGTGTGGTAGGATTAGGCAAGAGGCATCTAACAGTTGTTGCTGGAACTGCCATACAGAGTCAGGCCAATGCCATAGCTAGCTCTGGGATCTTGCCTCTAGTGATGAGAACCAGATGCTGCAGAAGACAGCATGGGTAGCCAGCAGAGAACAGAAAAGTGACAGTCCTGGTCTCAAGGTAATTGGAGAGCTGATATCTCTGATTGCCTGTAATTATCTGCCTTTCTCTGGATTTTGTCAAGACTTTGAACTTAAGGGATTCCAGTGGTGTTGTTTCTGCAGAGTTAGTAAAGAAATGTTGTGTGAAACAAGCTTTCCCATCTGTTGTTTCTTTGTAATTTCCTGCCTTTACATACCATTGAGTATTCATTTGTCCTTCTGACGACCTTTTACCCTATTCTCCTCAGTCAGAGGAGGCAGCTGTAAATGGGAGCTGTTTTGGTCTTGTCAAAGTCCAGTCTGAGGTGGCTAATGCCATAGTTCCCAGGCAGCAAGATTGAGAAAACATGTATCTGCAGGGATGAAGGATTCTACTGTGGCAGCTGCTGGGAGAGAGAGGCATCATGGCCATGAAGCAGGGAAAGATGTCAACTGGTCTTGAGAGGAGGCCAGTTCAGCAGAAGGGGAAATGCAAAGCCGTGCAAAGGAGCAAGATAGCAGAAAACATTGGGCTGAGTTACTGCCTTTCAGCCCTGATCGGTATGCCTGAGTAGCTTCAGTTCCCGCATGATTCTGTGAAATATCTATCCATGGGGTTATTCAGAAGTCAACTAGACATGGTCCCCAGCAGCCTGATCTGACTTTGGAGTTGGCCTTTCTTTGGATGAATGAGATTAAACTCTTCCATTGAACATCATTCTGTGATTCTGTATACATCCTCTCATGCCTGGGGTCTTCCTCCTATTGCTCCATCTTCATTCTAAATTGTGTGTGTGTGCTCATGGGTTAGAATGTGTCTGAGGGAAAGGAAGAATGAGGGTACAGGATAAAAAGGCTGAGTGCTGCGCTATTAATGAATACTGTAACTGGGGAAAGTGCCATATTTCCTATTGAAGCCATACAGCCTGATCAGGAGAGGCAGCAGAATAGCATTTTCCTGTGCAAGACAGCTTAAGTGTCTTGCTGAAAGATTTGAAATCCCTAACTGCTGCTCATGGGCTTGTGCAAAGAGAGCAGGATGGGCTCAAGATCTGAATCTCTAGGCCTTAAAACTCTCTTGCAGGTAGGTTAGCAGAATGCAGTAAGATTTCTCCCTGGATTTATTTGCCACTCTTTTCACTAGGGTATCTACTGTGCAGTCATCCCATAGGGGATGGAGAGAAGATTAGGTCAGGTGTAATATTTTGATCTTCATGTACATACTAAAATGCAAAGCATTTAGGAGTATTGCCATTCTATCTTGCACGCATCTTCAGAAAGTACACCTTGGATTCTGCTCTTGCTCAGACTCCTATACATGCTGAACTGATTTTGAGAAAGTAGGAGATTCCTTTGACATAATTTATTCCTCCCCAGACCACATGTCTGAAGTGGAGTCCTTCAGAGAAGGAGAAAAAGGGTTTGCCCACAGTTTGAGATGATGTATACATAGTGACTTGTACATAGCAACACATCCCTAGAAAAACAGACTTCTATGTGTCATCATTGAGAGATGGCATATGAGACATACTTGACCTAGGCATGAACCTTAGAAGGCACTAGAGGATTGAGTGCATTCCAAGGAAGGTGTTCATTGTGGACACTGACTGTCAAGGCTGCATTGTGATTTCATTACAAGCCAAGGAAGACAGGCTGTGATGATTCCTGTTTGGTAGAAGCACGCAGCGTTACCTGCAGTTGTCAAAATGTCATTAGTTGCAGATTTGGTGGCTCTCATGGCAGGAATAGGACAGGCCTACCATGGCTTGTGTGCTGACATCAGGAGTTGGCTCACAGTTCCTTCTCCTCCTCTGCTAAGCTCGTTTCCTGTTGTTTGCAGCTTGGGCCCCTCTCCCACGCCGTGAGCCAGTGTGCCAGGTACACAGCTGCTGGCCTGCTCTCAGCCTCCTGCAGCTGCTCCAGCACCAGTGTCCCACAGCAGGAAGGATGCTGCAGGCCTGTGGTGCTTCATGTGCCATGTTTTTCCAGAGACATGCTGCTGTGTGTAAAGTTGCTTGGTCTCAAACTGTGGGCAAATCCTGGGACTCATTGTCTGGAAGGAGGCAGAGAAGAGGCCAAAGGGATTGAATTAGGTCACTGACAAGGGTGGTTGTGCACACAGCAGAGCCTGGCTGAAAGCGTATTTTCCAGGTACAGGTGAGTGCCCCCTGGGTTAGGTGGTATGCCTGTATTGTCCTTCCTGTCACCCAGCATGTGGCCTCCCTTGTGCACAGGGTGATGAAATCTTAGAGGTTTGTGGTATTTGGCATCAGAGTTTGTGGTAAAAAGGGAGTCAGTGGGACTCCAGTTTATCCCAAGTCCTATAGACATAGGTGTTCATATAATTTTAATCACTTGAAATCATAGTTGTCCAAGCACAGTATGGGTAAAAAACAGGGAGCAAAGTTTTCCTGGGAGGAATTTGTGCAAGTTTTCCATTAGCTGTCATACAGGGACCAGAGCAGAGGAAAAGGCATGAGAGCAGCCTTTTGCCATGACCTCACTAGGAGATTTCCCAGCTCTAAGATCAGCTCTGTGGCATGGCTGAGCAAGTGGAATAAAGCACAACCATTTCCAGGCTACTGGTTGCTTTACTGGTGTCTTATTTTTGTTTCATAGTAAACGGTCTGAATAAGGGTTCTGGGGTCTAAAACCTCCAGACAGAAAGACAGGCACATACTTATAGTCCATGGGCAGAGATAACAGCCCCAAGACACGTAGCTGCTGTACAGATGCTGCATATGTGGCCAGTGAGTCCTGTGTGCTCCAGATGCATCCAGACTGTGGTGTGTTTGTGTCAGGGTTAATGGATGGTGGAGGTGCTGGGCTCTGTCTGCCAAGTGAGCTGGCACATGTGTGTCTGTTTGCTCAGGTGTTTCCAGCATCTGGAGCTGTCTCTGGCTTTTGTTTTTTTCTATCTCTGTCTCATCAAAGCTTCTGAACAGGGAGAAAAAGACAGGCAGGGGACAAACCCCATAAAGTGAAGAATAGAGCTGGAAAGCTTGATTGCACTTCTGTGAGCCTTCTTTATACAAGTCCTGTTTCCTGCTCAAACTCAGTATAGTGCCTGGGTGAGAGAGGAGTTTGAATGGGGCACCCTAGCCTGTAGTCTCTTACTTCTTCTGCAAAGGCTGGGGTTTCCTGAGGTGAAGCCTTTGACAAGAGCAGTTCAAGGCGTTCCCCACTGCTCACCTAATTGCTGGCAAAGCAGAGGCAGCCCTGTATTGCGGTGTGGGAGAGGAAATTAGCTGCAGGGGAGGGTGAAAGCCCCTTTAAAGCAGTGTTGCCACCAGAGACTTCACCTTGCAAAACCACAGTGTTCCTCATGTGTATCTGTGCTGTGATGGGTGACAGCAGCCAGTTATTCAGTGGATCAAGAGGATCAAGAGAAGAGATAGGGGACTCTGCTCCTC
This sequence comes from Psilopsiagon aurifrons, assembly GCA_025447955.1. Lineage (NCBI taxonomy): Eukaryota > Metazoa > Chordata > Aves > Psittaciformes > Psittacidae > Psilopsiagon > Psilopsiagon aurifrons. The sequence continues at coordinate 16,039 of JAOEHY010030562.1, read as the reverse complement.
CTGGTTGCTTGGGTAAGCAGTGCCTTGCTCTGGTTAATGTGGCTGTGGGGTTGTGAGCAATCCCTTGGGCTGTGGAATCACAGACTGAGACTAACAGAAGACAAGACATCTGTTAACTCTTACAAACAGAGACTTGTAGAGTTAAGATAAATGAGGGCCTTACAAACTTTGTGGCTATTGCAGAAGAAATGACAGGGTTCAATATATATATGCACATTCAAGCAGTTACTCTGTATTTGGACTGTAGATGTATGAAAAGAAAGGCTTTAGCCGAGCCAAACTGAATTGTACAGGGAATTCATGTAAGGTCAGCAGCTTTAGATCCCAAAGCTGTGCATCTGTAATCATTAAGCACACGTATAGGAAGCTGTATCATTTACTGTCCATCCTACGCTGTCTGCCTTTTGGTTTTGATATTACTAAACGCTGCAGTAAGAAACAGTGTCAGATGTTATAAGTCATCTGTGCCAGTTTCCAAGTCAGAGTGTGGGTTTGCATGGCTGGTGCCTTTCCAAGAGCTGGAAGGAGGAATATACCAGGGCTGGAAATTCCTGGTGAATGCAAGAAGCTGTAAAACCTCCCACTGCGTGATCTGCGACAGTGTGACAGGCTGACGGCCTTGTTGGACTCTTCTTGCTGCAGCATAAAAAGGCAGTGTGGAGCTGCAGATGCTCTCCCTGATTACTAATGAGAGAAAATCCTAACTGCTTGGCTGGTTTTCCTCAGGGGATGAATATTCAGTGTTATTGGTGAGGTACTTTTTTCTTCGTCCTCTCTTTACCTCCCCCCTGCTCTGATCTGAGTATCTTCATTTGTTTGAAAGTATCCCTCTTCCTGGTTTCCCACTTCCTGAAAATACTAGTTTCAACAGTAAATGCTTATTTGGGAAAGGGTCTGAGGTCAAAAGCATATTTAACAGAGAGCGGTTGAATGCCAAATCCTGGGTGGGTCAGCAATGAGGTGTTTTCCTGCGAGGTGAGAGCTGCAGTCCGGCAGTCTCTGCTCTGCTGTGTCCGTATTTATGGAGACTGGATCAGGACTAGCAGGAGAAGTGGAGGCACCCCGGGGTGGCTAGATCTGTTTTCTCTCATGTGGGCTATTGCAGGGTGACAGCATGTTTCTAATTTCTAACATCATAGGTGGGTGTCTAAGCTGTGGGGACTCTGGCAGCTCTTTTTTTAGGGAAGATGAAAACAACGCTTTTGAAAGGTTTGAACTTTGTTCAAATGTGGGATGGCAACGTATTTGTGGAGGGGCAAAACAGATCCACCTAGGCCTGCTCACACCCAGCAGTTAGGAAAATGAAGGGTACTGGTCTGCAATTGAGGTCTGTAATGTCGAGCACAACCCAGCTAATGCACATTCTGTGGACCCATGCAGATGAGTTAATGAATGTTTCCAGCCTTTCAGAGAATTTCCATGAAAATCTACCTGTCATGTGCACTGGCCAAAGCAGGATACACAGCCTGTATGCCTGCTGGTATGCTCTGCTCCACTGTCAGAAGAGGGAATGAGCTGTGCCAGGGTGAGGTTGTATGTGCTGACAAAACCAGGAAAATGAAGGACTGTCAAGCAATAGAAGGGCTTCTGCAGCCAGGCTACTTCTGTAGGACAGCCATCAGGTAAACCTGGTTGCTCCAGAAACAATCTCCAGTTTATTTAAAGCTGTAATTGGAGGAGAGCTGACAGCTTCAAAGTCACGCTTTCATCTGGAAAGTTTGCATGGGATCATATCTTGTCAGTAACCAGCAACAACGACTGATGCAAACTGAAACTGTGGATGTTCTCCCTACACTGCATGTTTGATTGTTCTTTCTGTACATTTGTCTTTTCAGCAGGGAGATGGAGATGCACTTAGTTTAACACAATTTTAGTTTGTGAAGAGGTTGCTCACAGGTTGCTTGACAGATTTTAAATTTTGATGGTTTTGATTTATTGGATCTTTTTCTGCTCCAGCTTTTTGCTTTTTGTTTTGTTTTAGATTTTTTGTGGTTTTTTGATTTTGATTTTGGCTTGGTTTGGTTTACCAGTGGAGCTTGTTGAGTTTAATAATCTCTTAGGTATTTCATTTTCATCTGTATATCCTTCTCCTTGGAAAGGATGCATGAATGTGGAGGTGAAGTGATGACTGGATTAGAAAAAGTAGGTTACAAAGATGAGAAATAAAAGAGCTGCTATAGGGGGATGGGTGATTTTGGGGTTTACTTCTTCTTATATTCCCTGTACATGCACACAACCTGTGCTGTATTTCCCTGAGTCTGCTAGAGGAGGGGGAAGTTACAGATGCCCTGCACGTTGCGCATATGCAATGTGGTCTTACAGTGGAAGATCCCACACTGAGCAATTCAAAATTAGAAACATTGTAATATATCATTCTGGATACTGGACAACACATTTCCACTTTAACCCCTTCTGCAGCGCTGTGATAATTCAGTGATTAGTGTGTAGATATATATGTATATAGATACACAAAGTTGTTTTCTGCTTGAAGAACATGATACTGAGAAATCTTCTTTGGGCCACCCACTGTGGCTTACATGCAGAGAAATAAAAGACTGCTCTCAAAGCCTTTTGTTTAGCTTGTATTTAGTTTTTTCCCCTTATCTGTGGATTGTGGCGTTTGGGTTCTTTCTTGGGTTCTTTTGCTTTGTATTGACAGGAAAAAGGATGAATCATGGTATTTGGAAGTACAAACCAGGCTGTTTGATTATCACTGCTGGGAATGCTGTGCAGTGAAACTGGGTTAGAGCGTAGGTGGTTCTACTTCTGCTTGTCTTGCAACTCTTACGTATGATCATAAACAGCTGAATCTGTTTTCAGGCTTGCAACTCTGCTTGTAACTGCACCCATCTCTGTTTGGGGTACATGCTTTGTATCAGTGTGGGTTAAAAGACATTTCTGAGGGGCATCATATTTGAGGTTATTCCACATTTTTGTGAGTGGCTGCTTCTGGCTGCTGAAATGTATGTACACATGGAAGTGTGCTTTTGTCTGCACTCATGATCTTCCTACTTTGTTTCTAGGGCTCATCACAATAAAAGAAGCCCATGATATAGAAGCCAGACTTAATGAGGTGGAAAAGCTTCTGAAGAGTATTATAAACATGCCATGGAAGGTGAGTAAGCCAAGTTCCACATTTAGACCATCTTGACTCCTCCTTCATAGTGACTTGCACTTTCATGCAGATTAGAAAGTGATGGGTATTGCCCAACTCTGGAAAAAAGCAGCAGGTTGTTGAGTATCATGAAGAAGTGGTGAGTGCCAGAACTGTGTGATGTTGTCTCCAAGCTAATGCTTGTAATAAGTGTTCCTGTTGTACTGAGAAAGGGTGGAAAGGGAAAAGAGGGAAAACAAACTACTGACAAAAAATGGGTGTCTGTTTCTTTTTGTCTTTTAAGTATTCAAGATCTGAAGTCGTCCTCACATTCTTTGAGAGATCTCCTTTGGACCAAGTTCTAAAAAATGACAATGTCCATAAAATTCAGCCAAACTTTCAAAGTCCAGTTAAAATATCAGGTAAGAGTTCTTAGCTTCCTCCAGCCTACACAAGAGTTACAGAATGAAAATTACTTTATTTTCTGTTCCCCTTATTCTTTCTCCATCAGCAATTCCAAAGATACTTCTCAATAGTTTGCTTTATGATACAGAATATAAAATTAGACATGATGTACTATGCAACATGCATTCGGGCAATAAAATGGCAGGTGAAATTGAAGGCTGATTAAGGCAAAGAAGTGAATGTGAGGAAAATGCAGTCCTCACTGTCATCATGTATGATAGTGCTATTACCACCTAGGAAAGAAATTTTGAGGCTATTGATACAGTTCGGTGAAAATGTAAGCTCAGTGCCAAGTGACGAGCAAAACCAGCAGTGAGAATACCTGGTATTATTAGGAAAGGAGCACAGCCCCATCTTGAATACAGAGTGCACAATTCTCTTTTCTCCATCTCAGAAAGGATATAATAGAATTTAAAAGCATGCAAATAAAGGACAAGGATTCAAATCATTTAACAGCTTCTCTAAGAAAAAGGTTAAACGAAGAAGGACACTTCAACTTTGAGAAGAGATGTTGGAATGGGAGAATGATGGAAGTCTACAAAGCTGTGAATAGAAGGAGGTCAATTACCCTGTACTTCTCATGAAACAAGAGCTATAGGTCATCCAATAATGTTGAGAGACAACAGGCTTTAAACAGATGAAAGAAAGGTTATAGTGTTGTTTCGTTTCCATTTGGAGCACAGTTGAGGAGTGGAACTCATTGTCATAGCGTATGGTGGAACTGAAGGCATTAATGACTTCAAAAAGGAATTAGACAAGCAAGTGGAGGGAAAGTACATTGAGACTTGTCACAGGTGGAGACAAATTTTCTAAACCACAGATTGCTAGTGAGTGAATGGAGAGCAGTATTACTCTATCCTTGCCTATTCTTTCATCCTTTTTCCTCTTCATCTGCTACTGACCATAGTTAAAAAGTTTGTGAGCTTTAGGTATGCTTGGTTTTGTATTTCTATGCTGAAACATTTTGTTTGAACCTAATGGCAGCTGCTGGTTTTGTGTCAACAAAAGAGCGTATTTCAGAGAGTGAAATAAAGTAAAACACTACCTTGTCCCCTCAGTGTGTAAAGTGTTTAGCATACAACTAGTATCAGTTTTCCTAAGTACTAACAGTGTATCAGTAATGGCCAGTGAGTCAGCATGCTAAAGACATAAACAATGTGTCCTGAAGGATTGGTCTTATACACAGTGTAGATGTGTTGTAATTGACCCCAAGCTCTAGTTCTAAATGAACTAGTCCTCTGTTAAATAAATGCTCTTTAAATTAAATGGCAAGTGGTTTGCAAGCCCACCAGTGGCTCCTTAAAAGTGTACCGCATTATACAGAGCTGCAGTGAGAACTGTGGTCTTGCCAGCCTGTCTGGGCCAGTGCCTTCTTGTAGGGCCCCTCTGAGCCCAGGCTACTGTGCTGCACAGGGATTGTAAAGAAAAGCCCCCAGGGCTGTGCTGCAAAGTGAGGTAATGCAGATCTGGCTTCCAGGAACAAGAGACAGGAGCTGACATGTGTTCCTCATGCCCTACCTGTGGCTTGGGAGGTTTGGATGTTGCCTTAAGTTAATGTGGAAACCTCAGATAAAATTCCTCATGTGTGTGTTCCTGTCATTAGTCATCTCTCAAAGGGTGAATGTGGTTACTTATTTTGCTCCTGAACACCAAGATGTGTTCTTAGCTCTGACTCTGAAGGTCATATTCACTTGGTTTCCTCTGAAATATGTTGCTGCTCTGTGAGACTGGAGCTGCAAAGTGAGTCCTAGCACCTGCCCGTTATGAAATGAAAGATTCCCAAATTATATGCTGTAAAAATGTTTCAAAGGGTGGCTGCTGTCAGTGGCACCTTGCAGGGTTGGTTGCTTGCTTTGTTGGTTTGTTTTCTAATAAGTAAATATCAAGAATAAATGTATTTGGAATTGCATTGGTTAGAAAATACATTACATGTATTTGGAATTGCAGCATTGCTCTGGTTTAGGCCCTTTTGCTGTTTGGAAGGGTTTAATACAATTCTGGGGAGGGTGTGTACCCCTTAGGGCACATATACTCTGTGTCTATGTGACTGAATATGTCACATGATGGGTACAACAGAGAGAAGATGGTCAAAGTGAATCATAGACTCATAGAATGGTTTGGTTTGGAAGGGGTCTTCAAACTCATCTAGTTCCAACTCCTTGCCTGGGCAGGGACACCTCCCTTGCTCAAAGCCCCATCCAACCTGGCCTTAAATGTTTCCAGGAATGGGGCAGCCACAGCTTCTTGGGGCAACCTGTGCCAGTGCCTCACCACCTTCATAGTGAAGAATTCTTTCCTAATATCCAATCTAAATCAGAACAGAGTACCTGGCTGATGGACAGAACCTATCAGCAAAGGGAACCCTCCTGCAAGCCTGTATATAGAAGAGCTGTGGAAACCATGTTAGCTGAATAATTACATGTTTTGTTTTAATTCTGAATGAATTTTGGTAGAAATGAGTCAGAATTAATTGATTGGAGGAAGATTTTCCTACCTATGCAGCTATCCAAAAACATCTTGTGGTAATTCGTTTTATCATTTAAGTTATTGCTGCAAAGAATTTAAGAACATAGGCAGAAATTTGATGGTAATTCGTATTTGACCCGTCTGCGTGTTGCGCGCTGGAAAGGGTTTCAGTGCCTGCATGCGTGTTGCGCGCTGGAAAGGGTTTCAGTGCCTGCAAACGTCGTCAGTAGATGGCGGTAGATGTTAGCGTCTGAAG
>JAOEHY010030560.1:0-26162 GCA_025447955.1 Psilopsiagon aurifrons | reverse complement strand
GAAGATAGGATGAGAAAGTTGGGGCTGTTCAGCCTGGAGAAGAGAAGGCTGCGAGGAGACCTCATAGCAGCCTTCCAATATCTGATGGCAGCCTACAAGTATACTGGAGAGAGACTCTTCATCAGACTGTAGTGATGGGACAAGGGGCGATGTTTTCAGACAGGAACAGGGGAAGTTTAGATTGGATATATCTTTACTGTGAGGATGGTGAGGCACTGGAACAGAGTGCCCAAAGAAGTGGTAAATGCTCCATCCTTGGCAGTGTTCAAGGCCAGGCTGGACAGAGCCTTGGGCTACATGGTCTAGTGGAAGAAGTCCCTGCCCATGGCACAGGCTCAAACTGGATGATCTTAAGGTCCTTTCCAACCCAAATCTTTCTCTAATTCTGTGAAAGCAGAAGCCACAAACGGCACTGAAATTGACAGCACTGTTGACCAATCAATGCAATTATGAATGGCAATTCAAATTCTGACTCCTTTAGCCAAACTTCCACTTTACCAATAATCTTTTATCCATATATCAAATTTCTGCTTATATTTGTGCTCTTTAAAAAAATGGATTCTAAGCAAAATTTTTAAATTCATAAAAAGAGCCAAAAATCCTCTAAATTCATAAAGTTTAAATTATAGTCTTTTTCTTATGTTAATACTGACTTTGTTCCCTCATTGTGAGTGTGCTCAAAATGAACACAGTGAAAATAGATCAGAGACAATTGTGTCATTTTCCTTCAACTCGCTCCATACTCAGACATAAACAGACTAGACTTGCATGAAAGAGCTATTCACACCAGGGCAGCACAATCATCCTCAATTCTTCATGAAAACAAACCCATTAAAGGGAACAGATTTGTTGAACAGAAACTACAGACATGACACTTGAACTGGCAATTTGAAATAAATGTTCACACGCAGCACCACTGACTGATGACAGAAAGTGACTGGGAAAGGTTATTAGTTTATTGATGCCCCAGGGTCCAGTCCCAAACAATGACAAAAATTCATCTGTGGTTTTGTCAGCCACTCCCAGGCTTGAAGGTCTGCACTAAAGACGCTGCTGCATGAGGCCCCTGAAAGATGCTCAACCACAAGATGTACTGAAGGATAAATAAACCTGGCTTGCTCATAGAAACCAGAAAGAATTTCTCAAACCTGAGGAACTCCAAAGTTGCTCCAAACAAAACCTTTATAATATATTCTGATTAACACCCCAAATCACTGACATCTTGCTAAGCTGCCTGCTGAGTTTTCCTGGGGACTGGATCTGCTTCCAGGGAAATATTTTTTCAGGCCTAAAGTTCAATGCATGAGCTCAGGCTCACAGCAGGCAGAGTAATGTACCTGCAACTTGAAAATAAACCATGTACCATACGTCTTTCAGGATACTATATTCCTCAATACATGCATTGTTTTAAACTGGCTACTCAAAAAATACATCTTCCTGCAAACTGAGATTCTTCAGACATTTCAGTTTCAGTCAAAGACATGGAAGAATCACCATTTATAATGCTAATTAACCTATTAATGTATTAATAAAAAGGAAAAACACCTACTGACAAAACTTGGATAGTTTTTTATATCAATTAATGAATTATAGAATCAACTGCAGCAAATATAGGAAAGAGGTTGACTATATACACCAGCAGCTCCACAGCCACTATTTAGTGATAAGAACTGAAGAATTACTACTCTAAAAGCCTGGATTAACATAGTAGGATAGTTCATTATAATCTATAAAACACCTTCTGATAAAAAAAGGTGCAAAAGTGAAAAAGCTATTCAATACCTGATAACATGTAATTAGGTTGGTCAGGGGTTTGTAATGCACAGGGCAGGGCCGCAGGGGAACAGAATTCTAGCTATTTTGCTTTTTATACCAACACCTTGATTGTATTTCTTTTATTTTTTTCACCTAAAGACTTTATGCAGGAGCAACAACAGTTTTCCTAAATTTAGAAGGAAAGTTATCCTACTTCCAATTTTTTTCCACCCCAACTTCTTCTATTTTACTATTTTATTTAAAACCATCTCAGTTTTCAATTGTTTGACTACAAAGCCACTTGTAAACAAAGAAGCAGTCACACACCAGAAACACAAACCTGGAACCTGTGAAATCTGGAGCCAAAAGGCTTGCCAAGTAGCACGCTGCAAACAAAGTAGATGGACAAATCCTGTTCTTCAAACCCTATTACACTGTTTTAATTAAACTTAACAGTTTTATTAATGAAATACACCTCAAAAAACAAAGCATGCTCATACATCCCACCTGTTTCACAACTGCATCAAGCATCCTCTTCTGTGTGTAAAAAAAATTTGTTTCCTATCTTAAGGCAAAAAAGACACATGCTCTTTACTAAAACTAGCTGATTGAACCTACCAACACCACAATTAACTGCAGAGGAGCCTATCTAAAATACCTCCACTTCAAGAATCATGTAATTGGGTTTGGGTTGGAAGGGTCCTTAAAGCTCCTCCAGCTCCAACCCCTGCCACAGGCAGGGACACCTTCCACTAGACCATCCTGCTCCAAACCCTGTCCAACCTGGCCTTGAGCACTGCCAGGGATGGGGCAGCCACAGCTTCTCTGGGCACCCTGTGCCAGCGCCTCAGCACCCTCACAGGGAAGAGCTTCTGCCCAAGAGCTCATCTCGGTCTCTCCTCTGGCAGTTAAAGCCATTCCCCTAGTCCTGTCCCTGCAGGCCCCCGTCCAAAGCCTTTCCCTACCATTCCAGCATAAGCAGCTCTGGTCCAACCCACTAACCAGTCTTCTTCAAGGATACCATATTAGGTCTTTAAGCAGTAAGCGAGTGCATTAAACTCTGCAATTCCATTTAACTCTCCAATTCCCATTAAAGACAAAAATATGTGTAATTCTATCTCTACACTTACTGACCAGTATCCTTAATCGGTTAGCCACAAATGCATATGGTAAAGAGCTAGATGTATGTGGTCTGTACTCCAACTTTATCGTAACAAGGGCTCAAAGGAAATAGCTGAACAAAAGCAAAGCTCCATTTACCTATGAATTTCTGTCTTTTACAGAAACACTTTTATTATTAAATATGAAGAGAACACCAATTTTAAATTTATTTCCTTTTTAAAATTACTACATTTTAAAAATTGCTCTCATTACATCTATTTACCAAAGAAAAATCTGCAAATAACAGAGCAGAACTGTACAATGTAGTATTTCCAGAAAATGCCCATAAATACAAATGATGAAGGGTTCTGTGAAACCAAACCAAATTCCAATGTTATCAGAAGCAATCAACCTTAACAATTTATACTTGAGCTTACCCACTCAAAAGAATGAATAATGGAAAGACACTGACAAAAATAACACTGTTTCTACACTGAAATCTTTCAGATGAAGTATTTTCTTCAAAACACGGATAAAGGATTTGAGTCACACTTTCACACTGTGCATTCATCAACTTCTAAGTCTCAAGACCTGGGCACATGCTAGATTTCAAACATCATCTGAAGCTGCTATACAGACAAGCCATCAGGCATTGCACCAGCTCTCCTATCCAAGAAGCTTTCAGCAGCTACTGGAATTTTTGACCAGCATGGTACCTCATAAAGAAAAGAAATTAGAGGGGTTTAATAGCCATACTGCCAGGAAATGTTGCAGACAGAGGAAGAGAGTCAATCACTTCCTGGATGGAAAATCAGGGCTGTGCTAATGCTGCACAAAGCTGGACAAAGCTCAGAACACTGGGACAATATACATACTCCCATTACTGATTTATTACATTATTTTGCTGCTGGCTCTTGGCTCTTTTCAAGCTCCATATAGTTCAGCATAACTGTGCAATCTGAAGATTTTTGCCACCTATCTTACCAGTTCTGAAGCCTTTCGACAGCCTTTTTTACAAGAAAGAAATTCTTAAAAACTTCATTATCACTGCGTCTCTGCAGGTGTTCCTGACAAATCTGTGTTTTTAAGCAGCAGCCACTGAACACTGAGAAAATTCTTCCTAAAACTCATTCCCACCCCTTTCCATGCCTCCCCAGGAAAATAAGATTTAACATAATGCTGTTTCTCCAATCCAAAACAACATTTACACTCTTATGACCAAATCTGACAGAAGGAAAGTGTCGGAGAGATACTAAACACCTATTAAAATCTGCAGCCAGACTAAGGACAAGCCTGCAGTAGCTATCTCCAGCAGTCAAGAGATGCTACTATCACGGGAATAGCATGGAAGATTTCAATTCCTCATCGCAGAGAGCATCATGAACCACACAGGAAACACAAGGCTTGTGCAGTGAAAAGGCAGAGGATACAGGACAAAAAAGAACTATAAAAAAAACTATACTTGTTTAGTTCTGCTTTTTCTGTGATGACTTATTGAGATTCAACAGCTATATATTACTCCGTATTGTTTATGGCCTGTTGCTGTTTCCCCCAAACCAGTTTAATTCCCACAAATTCAGAATTTCTTTCAAAACAAGTTCTCCTGTTAGTTTTTGCTGTAGATTAGTCTCACTTGCAGCATACTTGGAGATCCAGAAGTCACCTATTGTTCCGCTGTACCTCAACCATTCATACAAATCATTAATTACATAGCTCTACATAACCTGTACTTTCTTCCTTATCTCCGCTGCAATTAGCTAGCATATAATGAAGCATCGTAACAGCAGATCAGGGTAAATAACATGAACAGAAGAACTGAGGACAATTCAGCCTTCATGAAGATGTACTCATGGAAAATATCAAAAGCAGCAGACAGCACTAATTTCTGAATCCAACATTTTGTAGTTTTCCAAGAAACACCAGCAAGCCTTCAAAAAAATCATATATCCCAAAAAGGATGTTGGAAAACTTTCACACATATCACTTCTCATGCGTCTAATAAGGAGACAGAAAGCCAAATGAGACCCTAACAAGCATTACATTTCTGTCCTGGGAGCTAGTAACATGAGGTGGTTTATGACTTACTGCAAATCTTGCTTAAAATCCTCTATTTCATTTCCCTAATAAGAATTTCTAAATGCTGGAAACAGCAGTTTGGCAGAAAGCAGGTAGGAGTTATCCTGATAGATCAATGTGTTAAGTTTACTAAAACAGACAATTTATCATTCAATGTAAGCCTGATAAAGGCTGCAAAATGAAGCTCCTGCCTCTGAAGTGCAGCTATATGCACAGATTAACACTCAGTCTTATCAGTGAACAGTGCACAGTGCTGCTAACAGCATAAAATTCCAGATCAAGCCAAGGCAGGCCATAGGATGTAGCTGCGAGTTCACCCAGTACGCTGTAACTACATGATTCTACCACACGATGACGCAGGAGAAAGTGCCTCTGTCCAGCTGTCCTTGTTTACATCTCATGAGCTAAGCATATTTCAAACTGACAAGTCTTAGGAGAAGCAGTTTGATTTTAAAAGCACAAATAGCATGAAGCAATCACATTTGTCTGAATTTAAAATGCACAGTTCATACACTTTGGTGTGTGCATTACCATAAACCAAATTTTGATCATGCTAAAGCTGTGCCAAATTAGTGCAAATAATTACCAAGAGTATTACAACCGAAATTCACTACAGAGTGGAAAAGAGCACAAACCCTAAGGTGTTTATTGAAGAAGAGAATGAGTCCCCTTCACTGGCAGTTCAGCAGCACCTGGTTGAATACTTTTGCTAACTAAAACGTTTTTGTTGGAGCACCAAACCCAGTATTACTGTAGTAGCAGAACAAGGAAAATAAGATTGAAGAATCTCATTCAGATGCAGCATCTGCAAATCAGTATACAAAATACTGACTCTTGTTGGCAGCTCTCCACTGCCATCTGTGATGTAAGGGGAAGAGGGAACTACACAGAGAGCTGATACAACAGAACAGACCATGCAGGCATTAATTGAAATAACCAACAAGTGATAAAGGATTTTATGAATGAGAGGCAGGAAAATCAGTGAAACACACCATCACTGTCAAACTGAAGGGCCACTAATGCCAAGTTAAACACATACGCCCCTAGCTATTTTCTTTTGAGTCATATAGGCCACAGACTGCTAAAGAACAAAAAGCCCTCAGTGCTTTGTTGGCAAGATGCATTTGATAATGTGCAGCTTCATACCAACAGTAACAAATATTTGGGGTAGAGAATCGTACAGTCTTCAAGACTTCTATCTAAATCATGTTCAGACTGTCTGAGAAGCCATCGTCATGAAATCTGTACACCCAAAACAAAAGATTAAACACCAAGCTCACCATCAACACACAGGACACATTTCTGATGGTTACAGAGATTAAAAACAAACCACCTCAGGTCTGGCAAATCCCATAAGAAACACAAAACAGTAGAATTTACAGAGGAAAGCATTCACTGAACATGAATTAACAGACTCCCAAAGGGACCATGCATTTCTGAAAGTGTTTGGAAGTCTTTTGTGCACAAACCACAGAAAAAAGCTCTGCTTATGCGTAAGAGCTCAAAGATCTCTAACATAAAGATAAATAAAAATTTAGCAACAGATTTAAAGAATGCTGCTTGAGAAATAATTACTGATAAAGAATATTTAGCAAAAAAGTTGTGTAATACTCTAGTTACTTAACTATGATCCAAACAGTTATTACACGTGCTTTATCTCTTTTCATGCAGAACTTAACTAGAATTAACCCTTTCAACGCGTAACTGGGAAGCCTTCAAAAGCACAGGTAGATGTAGACACAGCACCTACTTTAAAGAAGAATTAAATGGAAAAGGGAAAAGGAAGACGTCCAACAGTCAGTGTCCATCACCAGTACAAGCACAAAGATGAGCAAAGAAATTCTGAACTGTGGCCCAAACACTGGATTTGGACACCTGGAAAGGAAAGTTGTTTTAGAAAAGACGGAGGATATCAGCTGTTCCTGACTGAATAGGTGACTGCTTCAACAGAAGGAGCAGGGATTACTCCAGTTTACACTGAAAATAAAAAGGACATGTGAACTTTAAATACAGAAATCAAGAAACACATTGGGTTGGGTATTATTTTAGATTTTTAAATACAAATAAGGTTATCTTTTGGAGAGATTATATTCCACTCATCAGTAGTCACACTCAGTAAGCAACCATGAAGTAAGAGTCTGCATTATGCAACAGGTACAGGTACCCGAGAATGTATCTCTCTCAGGTAAAAACCTCCAACTTTGAACCCTTACATTAGCACAGTTACACTTCACCCTGCTTCATAAATGCATGAACTGGAAGATACAATAATGAAATGCAATTACAACCTTCAGATAAATTTTTTAACCTCAACTATAAAAATAGCAATACTGAAAGAAAAAATAATACTACAGCAAGGAGCCTAGGAAGAAAGGGGTCCAAAAAAGGATCACGTTTGTGGTGGTTTGGATTTTTTTCCCCTTAGATCACATGGGTGAGCCTCACAATATAAAGCAATGAACTGAATTTTCTATAGAGCTCTAGAGTAGTGCACTAAAACACTGCGCCAAGTATAACATATCAAAAATACATACAAAATAATTTTCAGGTATTGAGACAGCTCAAAGATAGCGATAAAGATCAGAAGATGGAAAAGCAGACTGACAAAAGATGAGTTTAGTATATCTTGACTAGAATTCTATGACATGTGCAAGTTGCCAATACACCTTTGTAATGGAGAATAAAAAGTAATTATTTAGAGAAGTACTGAGTTTTTTCTAGCTATAAAAGTATGAATGAGGAGGAAAAAGTTATTAGACAAAAGAGACTTTTGATAAGCATACTTCTCTGGCTGGAATCATCTCCACAGTAAAATAACAGGCACATTTAGATTCAGATATTTAAAACCATATCAAGCAACTCATACATAAAGGTACTGCAGGTCAAACCTGCTCTTTCAGCAGAGTGGATTAAATTATCTAACAGATTTTACACTTCCAACTTCTAACCCTCCCAAGAACAGATTAGAGTCTTTCGAAATAAGCACATAAAATAAACTCTGTTGTATATCTGATGAAATAAAGTAAAATGAAAAGTAATTAGAATGATGAATTCATTAACTCAAAACAGCCACATAAATAAAAGCACAGCAAGTCTAAAAAAGCCTGTCTAAAACAGCTGATGAGACTTTTCCAGAGGATGGATGAACCAGTATTCAGTCAAAATTAAATGTGAAATGTGGAAATAGTTGCAAACTGTCCATGGATTGTAAGTCCATTGTAAGTAACATCATGAAACTGGTACAAAAATTACCTTCAAGATAAATTAACTCTACACTCATAAAAAGCACTCCAAACTCTTGACAGTCATACAGAAAGCTGCAGAATTTTATGCCAAAAAAATGGATTTACGTTATTTTAAAAAGCATATTGATGAGTAATCTGTTCTTCTCTTACCATCGTACTTTATTGCATGTCTGTGTAGCGCCAAGAGGAGAACCTGCCACCATGGGGACTTGGATGGGGCTGTGCTGTTTGTTCATGACAAGATCCAACTTCTCTTCCAATGATTTACAGGTAGCCTCTAGTGCCAGCAACTTTGTCTCAATGCTATCCAACCGCAGGCATATTGTTTGATTAATGGAATACAGGAATGACTAGAAAGGGAGAATGAAAAAGAAACTGATTTTAAAGACTTATGCATTTGACTCCAGCAACATACACATAAGGAAGCTACAGATAAATGTGACTGGAAAACAATTCTAAAGGAACTAGGAGAGTGCGTAGTGACAACATTCATTCACATACAAAACTGATGACATTCAGGAGCATTTTAGCATTCTCAAGTTCTTCCAGATCTTTACTTATAAGCCAAAAGCATCGAAGCCAAACATACTTTCACCTAAGCACTTCGTTGGTATGATTTCATACACATGTCAAAGCCTCCACATGCAAGTAAAAACAAAAGGATTGTAAATCTATGAATGCATCCTCCTGGATAAAGTTAAGTAAGATTTTCTTTCCTGCCCAAACACATAAATTCAGATGATTACAGTGGAAATTATATCAACACGAATAACCTCAGAAACAATTAATGCCACTCACTTAAGTTCTCTCCTGAACAGCAAACCAAGAAAAGCAAATAAATAAAACCTGTTTTCCTAAGAAATTTTATTGAAAAGAAAGCCTATTCTACTTGGATCGTCTTGGGAAAAACAGGCCATTAAAGGGTAATGTTAAGTAATGTTACATGCCTTCGACTTCCCAAACTGCAACTATGCCATCTCGTGGCCCACTGTCACAACTTGCACACCTCACCCCTGCCGTTTACTGTGCGGCTCCCTGGTGCTCTTTTTGCACAGAGCTTCAGTTTCTGTAACCACTTCAAAACTACAGAGCTACATACCATTTAATGTGTGTGGCAGTAAAACACTACTCAGATGCTCCAAGGAACAACAAAACCCCCACAAAACTTAAACACACTAGAGAGAAATACAGGGGAAGTTCTGCAAGTACAAAAAAGCCTGAGCTACGGAGCCTGAACCAACTCTGGTTTAGCTATTAGGAGAATGTAGTTAGCTCAAAATAATGATTTTAAACATGCTCAAAGTATCTACAAATTGTAATACAAATACATGCTCAAGCTGATCTTTTAGGTCAACTTTATTCACTTTATCAAAAAATGTACCAATAGTGACATCTGAGTCACTGGAATTGATTCCAATGACATTTTATACTGCATGTAAAATTCCTGCTACAGATTTTACACTGGAGAACAAGGCAATCACCCAGACTTTTAAATTTAAGCACAAAAATGAACAAACATATACAAGACGGCTATGAATAATTCCAGCACTATGCAATAACATAATAAATATTTTATTCTACACTCATTTCTCTTTACGTATTTCCCTAAGTAAGCTAACTTAATTCTATGACAAATAAAAACAGGAAAAGGCATTATCATAACCTTAATAGAGGGATCCTGGCAGTTAATTTCTATACGCTGGCGTTTCAGAGCAGGTTCTACATCATCGTCTGTCACTTCATGATTCTCCAACACAACTGCAAAGAAAAATAAGCACTGTCACAGCCTACAATACAGGAGGACAAAGCTCAATTTAAAAATACATTAATAAAAAAATTCAAAGGCTTTTAGTTAACATAAAAGGTGTTTAACATATTGTATGTATTCTTTTACACTTGCTTGGGTTCTCTCTTAAATATATGAGGTTTTACCATTTCTCAAAACACATTTATCTAAATCCAATACTTTATTTCAAGCACACTGAGGATGTAACACTCAAGCATTACCTTGGATATTTTTATTAGGCACTTCCCAGAAAGTAGCAGAGTTGCCACATTTGCTGTTCTGCTTCGATGGACTTTACAGGCTTCTGACCCCCGTTTTATACAAAAACATAAGCACTAATAAACTTCTGTACAAAGAAATTATACCCTCTACTCAGCATAGTAGTGGGTTAGTTTTCCCCAGTATAAATGAACAAAATCCTGCTAGCTTTCCAAAGCAGTCACTTGCATGTGCAGACCCATAGGTTTTAATAGCCTTTCACCCAAAGACAAAGCATTTTCAACAAAAAAGTAATAAAGGAAAACTGAATTTAGAACTTGAAGGCCTGGCTGGCAAAATCAAGAGGTAAAGCCCTGGAAAAGCCTCACAGTCTGCTCACAGAGAGAGCATCACTCAAGAACAGACCAGGTTGGAGCTCCTTTACCAAACTGAGCAAAGGAAGCATTGTTTAAGGTTGACCATACCACAGCAGACACTCCTCAACACCAAGTTACCTGGTAGACTACAAAAGGCAGGTCCCAGCTTCTCCTCCAACACTCTGGGAACATTTCTGAATTGCATCAGAGCTTTTTTGTATGTTTGTTATCTGTAACTGTAGTTACTGTTCTTTCAGTCATCTCCTCACATGTAATGGCAGCATAGGATCAGTGCCTGTGGCTGATTTCAGTATTTTGGCTTAGTAGGTCAAGTTCTAAGCAAGGACTATCACAGTATTTGCTTCCAGGAGGGTTTTTTTCAATTTGAATAATGTATGAGAGAAACTATTTTACAATAAAACAATTCATAATAGATGGGTGTCAGTTCTCATTTGAGGGAAAGCATAAAACATGTATTTGGTTTGGAGAAAAACAGAAGATTGCAGGAGGCCCTATTTCATTCAAAGTTTTCAGCACTAGTCTACCCCTGCACAAAAAAAGACCCAGGAAATAAAGCTTGTAAAAGAAAAGTAAAATAGTTTTTTTAAAAAATCTGATTAAAGGGCACTGAAGATACACAAGCTAAGCTATTGAAAACCTGGTGTGCAGCCTTAAGAATCACCTCTCAAGAACAATCCCCAGCACTGCTGTGTATTATTAATCGCAACAGCGATTTCCACCTTGTCAATAGGCAATACTATAAATAACTTTATGGCATCACTAGCACCTGTACTGTACCTGGGTTATCTGGAGTTAGGTCTTCAACAGCAATCTGAACAACATCTGCCAAATCCTGTTCTGACATCATTCAGAACCAGGCAGCAATATCCAGTCAAATACCACTGCAGGTCCCCACACAGGTAGTTTTGCAAGTCATGCAATCCTGAAAAACAGCAGCAAGCGCGTGTTAATACAGATTACCTGATATATTAATACTCCCTTTATTTTTTTCATTCTTGCTCTACATAGAGATGCAATTCCCACACAAGTAACCAACCTATAAGTCAACATCCAGTGGTATCAACTTCTACTTTTCTACTCCCTATCCCCATCAAAAAGCAAAGGACTGAACTATGTACATCACCCCTGACTCAATCTTTCTATACTGGGCCTGAGACAAGCCTTCCTTGTTGATCCACCTTTCCACATTTTCCCAACAGATAAAGTGAACGTTTACTTCAGGTACCTGGCAGCTCATCGGGATGAAATAAAACATCCTGTTTTGTAAATTGCTTTTTGTTTTAGATGTTTCAAGAGCATACAAGACCACTTCTAAACAGCAGGGGTTTCATTTACAAATTATTTCTTAGCTTTTGGCAGTGATCAGGCTTTAGTATTTAGTCTTATGAAGCACATGAAGTTCCCAAGCCAGGCTAGATATGCAATTACCTCATTCTGTACAGACCTGTATGTACACAAGATCATTACATATATGAATCTTAAAAGGCTTCACAAATCTTCAGGAACAGTGAGTGAGAACAAGGAGCTTCCTCATAGCAAATTACAACTAGAGTTGATGCAAAACTTAGCTCTTTTTCTTGGTTATTGAACTTGCCTGTGTTTTCTAAAGCTCAATGGTTGATGAAACCATTTGTAGAATACGGTCCTGATTTTAAAGCCAAAATATTTCTCAGCCCTGTCAAGGTTATTCATTGGTGTTTTAAGAGAAAACTTCACTCTGTACAATTGAATTTGAAGCACTGGAGCCATTCATATCTGTGCATTTTCACAGTTAACAAAAGTATAGACAATGAACACCAAGAACAGATCAGCCAATTTTTCTCCTTTTTAACCTGAAGCAAAAAACACTAGAGGGATAATTTGAGATGTACCAGTGGAAACGGCAATTCATCCCTCAAAACCAACACTGAATCAAATCCATCTATGCATAAAGATTTTCCTCTTTCCGTATTTCAATTGAGCACACGGAAGCCATTAAGCCAGACAAGTGGAAAACTGATTTTTGAAGAGAGCAACACAACCTACAGGAGAACTTCGAGACTGCGCAACCACTGCACACTGTGAAAGCCCATCTCAAAAGGCGAACTCCCCATGTACCCCAATTGTTTACTCAAAATACCAGCACTGCCAATAGAGAATCATCTGGAATTCTGATAGCGGTGAAAAACTGTTGAGACAGCACAGCCTGTGGCTTCACGCCCAAAAAAAACTGGCAATACATTAGTGCATATGGATGCCATTTTGGTAAACTGTATTTGCCATTTCTGAGAAATCCTGGTAAGCAGCCAGGCTTAACAGCATAAAACAGCTGCACTGCAGTTATTGTTTCATAATGTCACATGCTGCTAGTAATATTAAGAACGCTGCCCTCACCTTGAAGGAAAACGGGCGCCACCCCAAACACTAAGAACGGACAAACCAGAACAAAACTCAACTTTGAAAACTTTGTCTGTTTACACAATTCAAGATTTCATTCATAGTTCACGTTGTGTTGAAATCAGTTATAGCTATAAACATTTTATAAAGCATTACGAAGGATTACAATGCTTTTAACACACTTTCATACTTCACGTGATGCACGTATTCAGCCTTCCAAAATTCCTTAATTAAAAAAAAAAAAAAAAAAAAAAGACTGAAATTGATTTAACTTTTCTTCAACAACAAAAAAAACCCACAAAGAATTTCACACTTCTGACATCAGTTCCCCACTTCTCATTGGTCATGTAGCCTGAAAATAGCCTCATGTCAGAAGTACCATCAAAATATTCTGTCACAGAGCCTTTAAAACACAGGCAAAACAACCAAACTGTGGCAGAACAGCTACTATACACACACAGCAATGTGTCTTCATATCATTAGTACTTATTTTCATTTAAACAAATTTTATTACAACTTCAGTAAGTCAGACACTGCTTACAGGCAACTAGCCAACATCCTCATGGAACACAGTTTTGCCTTCTCAACAGTCAGAACAAAATACACTTCTGCTGTCACCAGAGGCAGAGAGCTCCTCTATTGGAATGTAAGTGGAAACAAATAATTCTGTTATTAACACTAGATGTGTGGATTAAGAAGGCAGTGCCCAAGCAAGCTACACTAGGCACTGCAACCACAGCAGCTCTCACAGCCTGTATAAAATGTCCCTCTCCCGGATTCAGAACTTCAATTTACAACACAAATTTTAGCAGTGGTTTAACCTTGTTTTCAGAACCACGCGTAAAGGCCCAATGAAATTTAACAGTTAGCTTATCAGTGTTGAAAAGCTGATAAAATTCAGAATGACTCTGCCAATATAGTTTCCACATTTCACTGAGCGAAGCATTTACCAGCATTTCTTCATGCAAAATACTTGTGAAATTTGCTAAGTGTTCCCAGCCTTTTCTTTTTTTCCCTTCCTTTCTTTCTTCTGGCTGAAATGCTAGTCCCCATTAATTCCAAATTAAGCATGTGTACATTGGCATTAAGCCACCAATGCTGAAATATCACCTGGAACAAATATTACACTATAAGGAAGAAATATTAACATAAAGTCAGGAAGCCAAGGATAAACTACAAGAGGGACACAAAACGCGCCCACTTCTCTTCCCCCAGCCAGCATGTGGAAGTTGGATCAACAGAGCAATATTTTATAGTCAATTTGCCATTATCTAGGGGAGGGGTACGGGAAGACAGCTCATAGCAGACAATGGAAAATGTCTCATTAATACGTACACTACAGGAGGCCTTGGCCAGCCAGACTCACACTGACTCCAGCTGAGCTGTTTAGGCGGCTATTTAGATCTGCACTGCACCCATCGCTTCTCCCAGAGCATTTTTGGGGGGATTGGAGGAGACTTCTTCAACTCTGCCGCAGTGCAAAAACTGAGGAATAGGTATGGTGTGTATCTGAGAGATTTCCTCTCACCTCAGTCCTGGGCACCTTCAAATCTGTTACCTCGAATGTTTCTGACCCTTCAGACCTCTTGCATCATGCAACTAGTTCCACTATCAGCTTCGCTACTGTCCACCCTTTCCCTTCCGCAGGCCAGACACAATTTTTGTAAACCTTGCCTAATAAAGCCACCATAAACCCATTCCCGTTGTATAAAGCAGCACAAACTAAAAATTGTCTCAGGCTTTAATCAGAGTGAATAACAGAAATAATCACACTCAGCACACGTACTACATTAGTTCCTTCTCATCTCTCAAAGGAATTTCTTTTTTTTTCTTTCAAAATCTGAGAAAACAGTCCTAAAGATTCCAAGATGGAACAAACATCAATATGGAGTAACAAAACTGAACCTTCTAATAATAAATACCACCTAGTTCACCACCCACCAGATCTTAAAAATGTTAGTTTCCCTATTTAGGTATTATGAGTTGAAAGTGAAGACACACACTCCTCCCTGTTCCTGAATTTTCATACTCAGAAATTAAGCCAAACAGATGAGCGCAAAGCCCAGAGCCTTCTTGCAAACACTTGCCAGGAGGTGGCTCTGGCACTGCAACACCCAGAGAAAACAGAAACAACTAAAGGTACAAATTTAAAGCAGATTAGATAAAGCGCACTAACGATCTCTGCCAATAGTTTTACTCAGAATTGATACACTTAACACAAATTATCCTTTGTTTAATTAAGAAAATTAATATTTGTAAGCAAATAAATTCACCTGAATTCCAGATTAGCTTTTCCACACACAAGTTTAATGCAATTTAATTAATCTATTTTAAAACGTTAATTCAGAATAATTCTTCTGAGCAGTCCCTTGTAAGCAAACTTATTTACTGAAACATCTGATGGCTTCAGAAAGTCACGGGGAACCATTCCAAAGTGCACAAGCGAAAACATCCAATGCCTTATTAACATACAAAAATGCACACAAATCTTCTCTTTTGTACTAATTAGTGAGGGTAAACACCAAATTTTAAAAGGACGTTTTCAAAAGCTTTAGTCTGCTGAGTGTGCAATTTAACTTCTCTTGTTTGAGCAGCTCATCACCCCCTGGCTAATATTTCCCAGCGCTATTGACAAATGAAAGCACTTCTTTCATACTTCCGCTTGCAGGATGACAAACATTTACTGCTGCCTGTGTGAGAACAGCTGGAGGATGCCTTTTCACTTCGCCCAACCCAGAAGTGCCAAATGTTTTTTCTCCTTTTTGTTCTACTTTAAATGGATTAAGGCAAATTTTCAAGTACGTCATTTCTATTACAAACATATATTCTTCCTTACACAACTACTATTAGCCAATCGGTCAATTTTTCTGAGCCTAATGTCTACCATGGATGTGACAGTGGGACAAAGGTCCTTCTCTTGCAAAGACCTATGATTTGATGTCACTTATAAAAGTTTTCCAAAACAGCAAACCAGCTCAAATACAAAGAGAAGCACAATGATAAGAATGTGTTTGATACATGCACACAAGAGAATTAATCCTCTGCAGGGACAACTTTGTGCAGAAGTAAAATGACCTTATAGGATTATAGTATAAAAGATCATCCACCCTCTAAAAGTGAAGATCCATACAGAACATAATACACAATACTGGTTAACTCTGCTGCTTTATTAAGTCAGTTCAACTGCCCTGAGTTCTTCTCCCTCCAGGGAAACAGCCCAGCAGGACTACTGAGTTTTAACTCTCTCTGCAAAGAGTAATCCACGCCAAGACCGCCTTTGTGCAGTTCTGTTAAATCCACTCTGGAAGCAAAGGATGAAAAACTAGCAAAAAGGTACTCCAAGTGCAAAACAACATTTTTCACATGATGGTGTTAACAAAAGATGAACCAGCAGGAACAGGTTTAAGCCTGGCTAACCAGGCAACAGAACTGCATCAACCAGCTTATGTCTTCACAGAAGACAATCTCTATGAGTAGGCCATGGAAAGATCTGGAAATGTTGATATAATGCAATACGTGAAGTTATTTTATTCATGGATATTACAAGGTTCAGAACCTGACAAAGCTCCTTTAGTCTTCTGCTGTGACTTGCAGCATTTCTGTAACCCAGAAGTCTGGCTTTTTTTTTTCAAGATGAAGTCACTTTAGTTGCCATCTGGAACAGAGCCTTCCTATGCTAATTAGTAATTCCCCAACAAGCCACATCAGTGCAAATGTTAATGGACTGTAACAGATGATGAATAACATAATAAAAAGCAGCAGTTTAATAGCATGCAGGGTTAAATGCACTGTAAATACAAGCACTACCAGCTTCCCTTACGCTTCATTTCTCTGAAGGTGCAGTCTTATCAGGATATGAAATTGAAAATAACATTCAGGAGGATAAGGGGGGTAGAAGAAATCAGAACTTAAACTATATCATTACTAAAAACTACAAAGGAAAATATACTGTCTCAGCATCTGTTTAGCTTTCATCCTTACTCTCAATCCACCTTAAAAGGCAAGTAAAGACACTGTATTTAAAGTAAATTTCATAGTAAAACTACACAAGCATTTTAGTTATACGATTTAAAATAAAACAATGGAATAATATACAGACATCTATAGTTCAGCCAAAGATCAGAAAAATAATTTATCTCCCAAAACATATCTGAAACATTCCTTATCTGTGAAAGCACGGACAGCAGCCATAGCATTCTGGAAACAGATATATAAAATAAATATCACCCAGAGATGCTATGCTCAACAACTCCAGTACGCGTAAAACAGATAGGAACAGGAAAAAACCAACAGCTACTCCAAAGAACTTGACATTTTTGGAACGCGGAACTTGAAAGTACAAGATCTTGCAGAGGGGCAGAAATTCTTCAATATTGCTACGAAAGTTCAAATTATTACCATTATTACTGTTGTTTTACTCCTAGGAGTATTCCCCCTTGTTTTCCAACCACCTGCTACAAGCCATTGTTTTGCTTGAATGTCTTTCTCTAACTCTTCTAATCCACTGCCAATGGCCACAATCCTAACACAGGAATGGCCATTGTCAAGTGTGTGGTGACATGCACCAGCAAATCAAGCACAAATTCTCTGTAGGCCTTGTATAAACATTCTTGCTGCTGCCAGGTGCCAACATCCGCACTGCCACGTCTCTGATATCATTATTCTCAAGTGAGCTAGGAAGGATACGTTAACACCTATCACAACTACACTTCCAGGTGCAAAACAGTCTGAATTTAATTTACAGACTCGTAATCCCATTGAACCTAATGAGATTACCCACACAGCCAGAGTATACCCAAGTGCCTGCAGATTCTGTGCCTTAAGTCAGTTTCCTGAGGTCAATATATGAGGTCAGTTTTCTGAATCATGGTTTAATAACTCAGGACATAGGTCATTAACACTAGGCACAATTTGTGTAGCAAATACAAAACAAGGACTGAGCAGAGAGCAAAAGCAGTATGCAGAACCAGATCTCGACATGTTATTGCTTTCATCCACTAGATGGAGAATCTTTATCAATAACAGCTCCAAAAAAACCCTGTAAGTACTTAAACTCAAAGAAAAAGCTTCCAGAATTAATTTTGTATAACTCAAATGTAAGTGTCTCTCAGTTTCAAAGAATTCCTACCCATGATCTGAATTCTTTTTGAGATAGGTAGTTCAGATGCCATATGAACTTTGGGTAACCATAACTCCATTTGAAGTTAAAAAACCTCTTGATCTATTTTTCTGTGATACTTTGTATTGACTGTAGGAATTTCAAACCACTGCCTAATCACCATCTGAATTACCTAGAGCCAATCTTAGAGCTTTACAGACACACACTTTGAAGTATTTATCTTTTGTGCCCCAACAAACTCCAAAATACCCCACAAGTTTGGGGAAGAGAGGTATTTTTGGTGAGATTCTGACTTGAATCGCGTGCAAAGTGTGCGCTAATAAATTGAGGCAGCCCCACCATGTTAGGTTCAAGACATACCTTAAAACATCACACCTAACTCACTGTGCCTGTTTTCACACAGAGATGGCTGTACTCTTGTGCCTTTCCACACCAGAAACAACCCTCAGAGAGTAAATCTGGTCCTGCAAATTTCCAATTCAGGACTACTTTCAGATGTTTCTAGCAAAGCGACGTTGCTGCTAAACAGGTAAAATCAAAGCCAAAAACTATCCTAATGCAATTACTAGTTGGAAAAAAAAAAAAAAACAAATTAACAAGAAAAATGTCTGGAATTAACATGCAGCAGCACCCCAATTCTTTTTCATATTGTCTACAGGCAAAAAGCTCTTACCAGAACATTGAGCACATGAGAAACAGCAAAGCATTCCTTGAAGTTTAGCAAGGTTAATGGATTACATAGCTGCCAAAACATTGTACAGTGTTTGAATTCTGAGTGGTTTGTTTGCTATTCTCCATCACACAACTCAAAGAACTCAAAGAACATTACGCGGTTACACTTTTAATGTGGAAGAATCCACAGAGGCCCACAGATTCAGCAGTAACAGGTCTAGTACGATGGGTATTACCGGCCCACAAAGGGAACACTGCACACTCCATTCAGGATTCAATTTTCTCATCTGGAAAGGGAAAAAGGAAAAAAAAAAAACCACCACAAAACAATAAAACCCCCAGGTTGCAATATATGCCTAAAATAAAAGGGGTTATTTTAACAACAAGAGCTGATGTGACTCCTATTGCAGGGGAAATGTAGAGAGAACAGGGATTTTAAAACATCTCAAGTCACTTCTCTGTAAGAGCTGGGGGGGGGGGGGACGGAGTTTCTTTGGAAAGCCAGTACTCCGGAAAACACTGGCAGCTGAAATATCACCAGCCACAAAATCACTGTGGCACTAACTCTGAGGAGGTATCATCCCAAATTCCTGCATCGCACCGTAATTTTCATGAGCAGCAGGTGAAAGCTACACTGCAAATGAGCTTCATCACTTCCACTCAAAAGAGCCACAGGGACAGTCAAGAAGCTGACTGAGAAGAGCTGTGAAGGAATCAAACTCAGAAGAAGGGAAAGCAGTATAAACATCTGTGCAAAGATCAGAATGTGGTCTTCAGCTGAGTCCCCTTTGCAGCAGAGGGATCTGCACTGTGCTCATGAAACAGGCTACCTCACAAAGGAACAAGGGTGTATGTTTTCCCCCGGAAGGCTGTATAGACTGGAACAAGTTGATCACCGGATATTTGACCCTGAACTTGCACATGAGAGAAGACTTTGGCAAATACTTCTCTCAAATCTGAGTTTCATTACTTCACTGCTCGTGGGGGGGCAAAGGTGTAATGATATTAAAATGCTTTTAAATCTTACTGGCATAGACTGAAATAATCCTGAGAAATTTCAATTCTGATCTCCCACATGAAGCAGATGCCCAAAAGCTGCAATGCTCTTTTAAGACTCTACATGAAACACTTGTAGCTGCTTTCTAGCCAGCAATACTGTGCAATGGTCTTGAAAGTCTTTGAGATGCTTTGACTCAGAAGGATTTTAAGGAGCATACAACAGATCTGGATACCAGGACCTTATTCCATACTTGAATCCCCTTGGGAAAGTGGGAAATAAAAGAGCCTAGTAAGAGGGATGTAACTAAAAATAACAATTCTAAAAATCTGTCAGATGCTAGCAGGAGAGAGGAGGTGGTGAAAACATTTATTAATATTAAAACACTTGCTCAAACTTGCTGAATAAATGAAGCTTCTGAATGCTGACCACCTACATAATAATTTATACCCGTTCAAAGCACCTGCACACATCCCATGTAGCTCTATTAACCATTTCAATATTAAGTAGCTATCCCATAAATTCCCTTCCTGCTTAATACTTTAATTCTATTTTACATTTTATATTTGTGAGAATCTAGGCACTTACTTAAGTTCATTTCCCTTCTGCAAGACTGAAAGTAAAGATCAAAAGATGGGAAATAAGAAATTTTAAGGAAATCCGCAGGTTTCAACTTGTGCCTCTGAAAGCCCAAGGTTTTTCCTTATGTTGTCCAATCATTTCA
The DNA here is from genome assembly GCA_025447955.1 of Psilopsiagon aurifrons. Taxonomy (NCBI): domain Eukaryota; kingdom Metazoa; phylum Chordata; class Aves; order Psittaciformes; family Psittacidae; genus Psilopsiagon; species Psilopsiagon aurifrons. Next base: position 5,715 of record JAOEHY010030560.1, on the reverse strand, counting down.
GTATCACAAAGTAACTCCCCCCCCCCAAATATCTGTACACAAGAAAACAGCTTAATAAATAGTAAGCACCACAGATGGTACTTTACACTGTAAAAGACTGTGGAAATGGCAAAGCCATTATCTCAAAGCAATTAACAAGAAATTGTTTACCAAAAGACAGATTTGAGTTGAAGAAGTTTTCCAGGAAAATCTCCTCTTCCAGAAGCCCTCAAGTGTCACCAAACTTCAGCAGGGATGGGCTCTGCCTACATGGGAGAAGTGCATCAACGCACCACAGGACATGCTGACTCGGAGGGAAGTAAGGCTTATCACCAGTTTTGGCATCAATGACCAAACCCCAACAGCTACATTACCATAGGAGACTGTGGTTCCTCAAACCCTCCAACAACATTTATCCCAGGTTTATAAACAGTTTGAAGAAAGACTTAATGAAGAATAAGCTGGCAACCATACAGTATAAAAAAGAAACCTGAGCTGCACATGACTTCCATCTAAAGGACTGAACTAGTGAACCACATCTTGTATTACTACCTCCACCAAACTAAATATCACTTCACCGATCAAACACTGCAATTTACTGCAAACGGAAAATTATTACTTTGAAATATGTTGCTAAAAAGTGTATGACAGCTACCAGGAGGAGGATGTTACATGACTTTTTTATTAGGAATTATCTGCAGTGTGTGTTCTATTACATTTTTTCCCCCCAATCTCATCCTTCCTTAGGAAAAGCATTAATAACAGGAAAAAAAATATTTAAGTTATGATAGAACAAAATTTTTTAATTTATACAAAAAATCTAATTATGCGCTTTTATAAACAACAGATTTATGCTGGAATCTATTATTTGCTCTAAGAGTTAGAGGCATCAGTAAATTTAGTCCATTTCATACTGAATTCACAGAAGTAGGCAGATACAAGCATGTACCTGTTTGATTAAACCAAAAACCAGCTCTGACACAGAGCTCTCCAAATTTAACACTTGTGTTTTTCCATTATAAATAATCAGAAAGTTACCTACTCAAAGCCAAGTAAAGGATCATTTAGAAACTTTTAGTGTGGAAAACTGTTCACATGGGTTTCTGCTGACACACTGTAGAAATGGCCATCACTGCCTAGATAAAAAAGTGACTAAAACCTTGTGCTCCGAATCCTGTGGCTGTACTCAAGCCATGGGCACCCCCAGAAGCACAGTTCCAATGTTATATCATATTAACAATAAACACTATGATTGGTCTACGCGAAAGTCCCCAACAGTGAAATTCCAATCACTGCCAAGGGAAACATCTTGCACCCCACTGGACTGCAAAACAGCGCTGGTGAACAGCCATTTCCATTAGGCTCAACTGTTCTACATCCAGATCTGTTCCTCTCCTCGGCTCCAAGACACTGTGTGCGTGTCACAGGTGCTCTATCCCAAAACATAACTTGTCATTTTTGTGGAGCACAGACAACACGCCAAGACCCTCCTTTCCTCCGATCATCATACTCCTTCATCATGTTAAAAGTAGCTCTTCTGCAAAAACAAGGAATTAATGTGGAGTCAGGGTGTGGGAATAAGACCAGCACTTCAACCTGACCTCCTTCAGCACACTCTGCAGGAGCCCTTGCTTAGTGCACATCCTCCATGGGCAGAAATAGAGACTTCCTAATACTGTAATCTTCTAGTTAGATTGCTTCACTGCACGAAAGAGGCTTTGCTGTAGCACTTAGAGGCTTTGCCTTGCAAAGTCATTTAGCCTAAAGGCAGCAGCCACCCCAGGACTAGAGCCACTATGACAAGCACTTGCCTCAGCTCAAGGGAAATACCTGCAAAATCCTTTATTCTACTGTGCTTGCCTTACCTAAAACACAGCCTTTGACAACAGCAGCACATGATTTATGATTTTTTTACCATTTTATATTTTTACTACTTTTACGATATAAAAATATTTTTTATTTTTACTACTATCTTCTATACACTGGGAAAACTTTGCAAATAATCTAGCAATTCCAGGAAGAACAAGGACAGATTCCAAAGTTTGCCCAGGCTTCTACTACCAGAAAGCATAATGGCAAACAAAATAAACAGTAAATCTGCTTACTCAAAAGTCTTGTTAACAGATTTACCTCCTGTAGCTAACTAGAAAAAGGAAACATTCAAGCTGATGAAACAGACCCTACTGCTGTTTTAAAACACAGGGATAACACTAGTATTTTAAAATTCTTACTAAAAATACTCGTGAAAATAAACTGAGGAGCATCACTGTAGAGCATCACACTAGAAAAACACAAAGCAAGTAGTTCTTCACATTCTGGAACACTGACATTAGTACAGTCTGATCCTCTTTGGACATTCTCCCTCCCACCTCCAGGAAAACAACAAAGTAATTCCAGCTTTAAACTTGCAAGACCTCATATTCATGGGATGTTAGAAGCATGTTGGTAGTAAGAGACATGTTTGTGTCTAATGCGCAATGATGAAAGGGGCATTCAACCTTACAGTTGCTGTGAAGTCACTCCACGGATAGGAGATGAATTCTTTCATCATAAAATACCGGAAAATCTGAAATGAATGTATTTATCCCTTAAGTGGTCTAAGGGTTTTACAAACAGGAAGCAAAGATAAAATAATTCTGTTCAACAGACAACATAAGAAATTATTTTATTTAAAGTCTGAAATGCAAAAGACTTCAAGAGGTTAATCCTTCTGTGCACTACTGCTTAATGCGTTAACATGAGTCTAACAATTGTAGGCAAAACCAAGTGCTTAACAGGAGTTTTACAAACCTAAAACTGGAAGGAAACAAGTGTTTGACATGATGTTAAAGACTTTTTATTCTTTTTATTTTTACTGTAGAAAAGATTTAGCCTTTTAATTATATGTAAAAAACCAGAACAAAATTACTTCAGAGGTTCACAGCTAAATATCAAGTATCAAACTAAAGGAAATCAAATCTGTGAAAACAATTTTATTGGCAAAGTTTAGTATATACAGACATGTTGTTGTTCTAACTCTAATCATTAGCTTTGCATTGTCTCCTACAAGAAGCTCATTCTTACTTCACATAAAGCTTGCGCTCATGTTTCTGTACATTTCTGGGAGCAGCTTCTGCGCACAGAGAAACACCCATCTCCTTTCAGAATGATCATACTAAGGCACATCACAGCCATTTCAGTTCAAGGCACTCTTCTATGAACGATCTGAAGACATTCAAGTTCTGACACAATAAAGGCACATATTCTTCCTGCACAAACAATGCTTTACAAGTGTTACAGAGACAGCCTCAAGTACCTGAAAATGCAAGTATATTGCTGTTTAACAATGTGGGTCTGAGTCACACTACACTACTCCTCACAAAAATCAGTGAAAACCTGCAAGTAGCACTTGTGGTTATGTGAGGCCATGACTATAAGCTAATCTTTCATCACCTCATCACCCCAAACCAGTACAGAAGAAGTATGTTGTACTGCGTTAAAAACAGCACAGGCAGGAAACAAGCCTTTCGCAAATATGCTCAGCAGAACATGTGCTGATGGAACCTTTCCAACTGTGAACACTGATTATCAGTGCTCACTGTATTACTACTATATTCTTAACGTTGCTATTCAATTACTCAGGAAACTATTTATCTATTTCCCCTTTCAAATTAAAGGCCTGTCCTGTAACCACACAAGTTAAACATGGCTGGATAATTTAAGACATTAAAGCTAGCTACTGTCATTGTAGTAGAACAGATTATAAATTACAAAACAAAGGAAAAAAGACACAAACTACTTTCATTCTCTGAAAGAGATGGAACATTTCCCAGATCCAAACTCCGCCTTTTTCACTCTCCTCAGTAAACTAACTGCTCTTTCTTTGGAACATCTTTTCATGTATTATTGAAAACCGATCTACTGCCAAGATGGTATTTAATGTATGAAATAAGGCTCACAGAGTTTCAGACTCAGATTCTTGTTATTCTGGTTGATTTCTATGGACACTCATTTAAATATATGTTAACACTTCCTAACAGAGAAAATCATTTCAAGTGGCACTGCTACAAAATTATTAAAGAAAACGCGATTTTTTGTTTGGGTTGTTTGTTGTTTTAAGGTCTTCCTTGGGTACAAAACTACTACAAAGTGTGTTTCTTGAAAGCCTGATGTCAACAGGGCACTATACTTCAGGCAACCTCATGTAGAAGGCAAATAAAAGTGGCAAAAGTCGTTCTAAACTCTCATTTACAAGTTTAAAACCGCTTCCACTGAAGCAATCACTCAGTTGCTAATCCCCCTTCAAATTTGTTTACTTAAAGATCTTCCCTCGAGATCTCTAAAAATAAAGCATACAGCAGGATAAAATGACTATATTTGGTTAAGCACCCAACTTCCCACTGCAAAACGATTTAAAAATAAAACTAATGAAAAAAAGCGCAACACTTGAATTGCAAATCAGGAAAACGGGAAGACCGAGTGTGTTGTCAAACAGACCACCGGTAGGAAAGGACTAGAAAATACCAACCCCGCTGTGGATGTGAAAAAACCCTCACTGCGACTCAATGTCCACGCACGCAAAGCAGCTCCTCAGGAGACTATTTTACACACACACACACACACACACACGCACTCGCGGACATGTGAACAGCAGCAGCCCCTCTCCACTACCAGCAAAGGGAGGCGGCAGCACCAATGCCACCAATGCGGCAGCGATGGGGGAACGAGTGCTGCCGGCGATGCCCCCTTCCCCAGACCATGTCTGCAGCGCGGCCCAAGGGAGGGCGGACGGGCGGGCGGGCGAGCTCCGACCTGCACCGTCCTTGAGAACGGGGAAACACAACCCCCAAGGGAGACGGATGGGGAAGGAGAGGCCGAGGTGCTCGGAGGCGGACCAGACCCTCCGCCTCCAACGCCGCCCCACAGGGGGTGCCGAGCGCCCCGGCAGCGGTAGAAAGAGCCAGCAAGGGGGTGCCAAACCCCCCACCCCAGGCCAGGGCGTGGAGAAAGCAGGCGGGGAGCGAGGCGACGACGAGGAGCTCCCCCCCACCGCGGAAGGCCCAGCTCCGGCGTCCCGCGGCGGGAGGAGGCGAGTCCCCACTCGTGCCCCCCCCGGGCCCCGTTCGGGTTGAGGGGGCGGAAGCCCGAGGCTCCCCCACCCCGGGCCTCAGCTCGGCCCCTCCCCGGAGCTAGCCGCCTGGCGGCCCCGGGTGCTCGGGCAGCGCCGTGAGGAGCGGGAGGGCCGGAGCTCGGCGCCGGGGCCGGGCCCCCCCCCGGCTCCAACCCCCCCGGCGGGGGGGGCACCGCAGCGGGAGCCCCAGCGCGTGTCCCACGAGCAGTTCCGGGCGGCGCTGCAGATGGTGGTGGACCCCGGGGACCCTCGCACCTACCTGGACAACTTCATCAAGATCGGCGAGGGCTCCACCGGCGTCGTCTGCATCGCCACCGTGCGCAGCTCGGGCAAGCTGGTGGCCGTCAAGAAGATGGACCTGCGCAAGCAGCAGCGGCGCGAGCTGCTCTTCAACGAGGTCAGCCCCAACGGGGTCAGGAGCCCAAGAGCACCCCAAGGGTCCATGTGAGCCCCCAACGGGGTCAGGAGCCCACGAGCACCCCAAGGGTCCGTGTGAGCACCCAACGGGGGTTCAGGAGCCCAAGAGCACCCCAAGGGTCTGTGTGAGCACCCAACGGGGTCAGGAGCCCACGAGCACCCCAAGGGTCCGTGTGAGCACCCAACGGGGGTTCAGGAGCCCAAGAGCA
>JAOEHY010030559.1:0-28844 GCA_025447955.1 Psilopsiagon aurifrons | reverse complement strand
TGAAAGAAGTGTGTGAATAAACCCACCGAAGCAATAGTTTCTCAGCATTGCTAGCTGTTTAGCAGAACATCTGTAAATAAGATTGGCTTGTTAGCTCTGTGCACCCTTTAAGTATACTTCTGGGTTTATTATGTGGGCTATTGGTACCGATGAACTTAGTGGAGACTGTCAAACATATTCTGTACAAAGCTGACACCTAATGGCCAGTCCTTGTGTAGCAGTTCCTAAAGAAATCCCAGCACAGGCTCAATTTTGGTTTAAAACTTAAGGATTTCTCTGTGATGGATGAGTTCTGGAGTAGAAATCTTAACGGAATAAGACTGTACTTCTTTTAGGTTTTTTTCATGTTAAAGGACACCTTGTATGGTGACACAGCACGGGATGCTGCAGGAAGCTGCAGCAAGCTGAACATGCTAAAAACACAGCCCAGAATTCCAGGGATATTCTTCTGTAGGAGACATCTTGGAGTTGATGCTTGTTTCAGTCTCCTAATAAGCTTGGTATTCTGCTTACTTTAAGGCTGCTAGCAGTGCCACTATCAGGTTTCCTGCACTGTCCCAGATGTTCTTACCAATGTTCCAGCTTCACTTTTGCCTACAAATGCAATCTGTACAATATTTATTCTTCTGTATTGTTTCCTCCCCAAACTGCACCAAATTCTTGATGGTTTTGGTCTCACGGCCCCTGTTTCAAGGATGTAAAGGAGTCAGTTTGGTTTTAATCAGTACCACCTCTTCCAAGATAAGTAGTATTAATGCTGATAGTTTTACATATCTGAGTATCTTTGCCACCCATTCAGTGTAGCTTTTCAGACTAAGTTCTCTAGTCAGATGCCTGTTTACTGTAGTGCATGAGTAAACCACAACACAGCCTTAACTTGAACAGAACGGCTGTACATTAGATACTAGAACTGTACTAAGAGAAGAGTGGTTCTGCCCAGTAAGACAAAACAGCAGCTTAGGATAGAAAAGCTTCCATAGATGCATTAAACATACCAATAGATGCTTATAAGTCATTAATCTCAGTCTTGTCAGAAAGACTGACTGTAGATTGCGTTAAATATGCAGAGGCATAGGACAGGATTTTACATGCAAAGCAATGAAGAGCATGAAGGAATCTCAGCCAAGATGCATGTTTGTCTGAGTTCCTTTTGAAAGGATTAGTGTGACATAAGTTTGTTACTTTGGCCTTTGACTGCCCTGTGAGCTTTTACAGATACCTCTCTGAGTCAACATAAATTTGACAAAGAGAACTCTTTGTATTAATCCACTGACTTGTCCAGGGCTGCAGATATGGATGCACACTCACAAAATAAAATCTTACATTTGGAAATATTTTTAGTTACTAAGGTTTTAATGGCCTCAAATGTGTTGTGCTTTCCCTGTCAAGTGATTTATTTGTTTCTTTTAAATGGTGTATGGGCTTTACAGTCATAATTGTTCCTATGATAGTATTTTGTACTCTGTTGCTTTGCTAAAGAGATGCTGATGAGATAGCCAAGTCGTTAGTAAGTAATGGGGAAAAGAATTCTCATTTTTCCCTAGTAAGAAACATGTAATATGTTTAAGAAAAGACTCTGCTCCAAGCTCATCTGTCCTAGTCTGGTATGCGTATAGCTTCAGACATTCCTGAAGGGCAACTGTCCACTGAGAAACACCACCTCAGAGCCTTATGTTCTTGCAAGCTGATGAAATGTACAGAGTTGTAGAGATAACAGTTTTATATTAAGCTGTATTACACAGTATTTAATGTATAACAACTTCAGCTTTAAAGTAAAGCATGACAGAATTTTGCTTTTTTATTTGGCTGACTTAGCCTGGAGTTGGATCTGAAGGTTTCTAGATCTTGTGTATTTGTTAAGTTGGAAGGAGGAACTTCATTGGAAGTTATGTTTTGGACTGGAAAGTCCTTTTACTCTCATTAGGGAGGGGCTGTCATATTTACTTGAACAGCTTGCTCTAACCTTCTTCTGTTTTCTAAACCTAGTGGTAGGCAGCAGTTAACAGGAGTTGTGGTGCTATTAAGGTATTCAGTGAAGCATTAAAAATGGCTTTTGCCTTAAATATTACCCAGTGTCCAAAGCACAACTAAAACAGTGCTTTGAGAAACGTGAAACACATTGAGTCTATGTACTCCTAAATGATGGTTTGGGAACCTAATTTTGAATTAACTGAATTAATAAAAAATACCCCCAAGTATGATTTGTCACACAAAGATGATATACTTTCTTGTACTTACTTCTTTCTTATGGTTGATGAAGCTAGGAAACCTAATTCTGATGTGTACTTCTGCAGTGCCTAGCAAACCTGTTAAAGCTTCTAGTGTTTTTTTCTGGGGTATTAAAACTGCTGATGTTCCTTTTAGTTCAGTTTGAGCGTGTACAAACAGAATTCACCTGCTGGTGTGCTTCATTAGTATTTCTTGTTTTCTTTTTAAAGTAGATGGCTCTTTCCAACTATGCAGAGTTGATCATCTCCCACTGGAAGATGAAGATTTTGCAATTTCTGTACTTCAGCTTGTTCTGGGATTGTATTGTATTTCTTGTTTGGTTTATTTCAGCAGATCTTACTGAAAACTCAGGTAGTGTCACTGTTTCATGAACAGTTTTATCCAACAGAATATAACCTGAAGGTCAGTTTGAGGTGTTTTTCTGTTTATGCAGATATTAAATGATTCATCCCAGTTTTGTTGTTCCCCATAGTTGGTTCAGGCATTTCCAAAGGTTTCTGTAAGGTAGCTAGATCACACTTCAGTGGAACAGGACTCCTAATACTGGCAGGTCTTTTCCAGGCTGCAGTACACCACACCCAGCTCTGGCATGCCACTTAATTTCAGACAGGGTAGTAGCTTCTAAGATGTTAACAAATAGTCAACATGCTTGTGTTTTCCAGATAATCTGGTTCTGAATAGTCTTGTTGAAATTCCATATATCCTTTGAACATTAGGGGAGGCGCAGAGGAGGCAGCGGGGGCTTTACTGGGGAAAACCAGGCTTTGGAGCTAGCAGTGCTGATGCATTGGTTACCTAATGCACTGCTGCAGCAGAGTCCTCTCAGGTCCCATTTTCGACTCAGGAGTGTGTTGCATGCTGCAGAGCAGTGGTAGGGCTTGAACAGCTCCTTCATGATGCGGCCTGGATTCCCCTGCTCCTAACCCTCCCCCCCCAAACAGGGCATTTTCTTATCTCATATTCCACTCATGTTGTTGCAAGCAGAGAATGGGCTTCTAAATCCTTTTTTGTGTGTCCCATGGTCTGATATAGTGGGAAGCACACACCCCCTGGAACTTTTGGGTTGGGTTGATAAAGGGATATACTGTAGAGAATAGGTCTAGATTTTAAATCCTCTTCTGACAAAGGAAGGCAGCTTAAGTGTACGTGTCTAGTCTGGGGGTGAGGAGAATTATCCTTGATTGACACAGGCTCATGCTGTGATATTGCAGGAAAGACAGTGTGCTGCTATTGTACATCTCCATTTCTTCGTTGTACTTAGTTCTAGATCCCAGCTGCGTCTGCAGTTGAAAATAGCAGCAAATGTGAATAAAGGCTGAAATTCCTTCTTCAAAAAGTTGTGCTGGTGTTCTGCTGTTTCCAGCTCTCACCCCTTCCCTCTCAGCAGCCCCAGTGCAAGTAATGCTTCCAGAGCCCCGGCCTTGTCTTCAGCAGCCAGTACTGTAAACTTGGTTCTGAAGCTGCAACTGATGTCCTTAGTTTCTTATCAAGCTGAAAGCAGTCAAAGGCTTTGCTCTACATTATTAACAGCATATGCTGCTGGTTGAGTTCCCCAGACATGATTCTCTAATTAGGCAGGAGGTGGTGTTAATAGTTTAGAACAGAACTGGCTTTCTGGTATGCAAGCCGTTCTGTTTCTGTTGGGAAGGCAGAAACATGGATGGATGGTGTGAAACACTCAAGTTAGCACCCTGTGCTGGTCATTCCTGTTTCCTTGTTTCTTGTTCATCTCCCTTTGAAAGAGAGAGCTAACTTAAAATGTTAGAGAACAGATTTAGGGGGCAAAGACCTCCCTCAGCTGGGGGCCTCACGCTCTACCCAAATCGTATCTTACGTGAACACTATGACCAGCTGCAGGTGGAGTTGTACAAGCTCAGTTAAAGCAAGAAAAAAACCCAAGCCCCAAACCACCATTTCCTTCTAAAATTGCATTGCCTCCTCTACGTTCATAATCGACACTGTAAAAAGAAGGAAGGTTGGGTTTTTAGCCTGAGGCTAGACAGAAATTCCCATGGTGGAAGTGCAAGGAGGGCTAAGGAAGATGGGTGAGAAAAAAGGGTTTCTGGGTGCTTTGTTTTGTTCCCTGTCCCATGCGTCTGGACACACAACTGCCTGTTCCACCAGGAGGAGATGGAGCTAATGCTGTCTTCCGCTGAAGTGGACTGGGCTGACCTACACATGGTGAGCTCTGGAACACTACCACCAACACGGCAATCCACACTTTGCCACCTAAAACTCCTATCTCTGTACTGCCATTCAAGGCAGTGCTTTCAGGTGTCCCAGAACCCAGCTCCATAAATTCAAACATTCCACCCTGGCTCCCATACCTAAGGTTCCAGAACACAAAGCTAGTACTGGGCATCACCTATACATGATGAGCTCTGGGACAGTGTCAACAACATGGATAGGTTGGCATGCTACCCTTGCTTTGCCACCTAAAATTCCACAGCAGGAGGCAGAGGGTGAAAGAACAGTCTGCATGGCCCAGGTTAAACTAGGTTGTAGGTGGCCTTTGTTTCTGGGATGGCAGGTTTTGCCTTTCCTGTTCCTGCCTCCCCCAAAATCCAGACCCCATAGCAGAGTAGGTAATAGTCATCTCATCATTATTACTCCAAGCTTTCTCCCTCATACAGATTAAGGGTAGAGGAAAGGAATCTCAGGAATGCCAGTGAGTGCTCCAGACCATACTTACATCTCCACATACAGAACAAGAACACAAGCTTCAACTTTGACTTCAACTGGAACAAGTGTCCTCACTCTCAGGTCTCCTATGGTCCCCTCCACAGGTCTAGGTCGCCTTTAACCTGAAGTAGGCTTACAAAGATAAGTAGCTTGCCATAGATCAGGATAACAAGCTCTGCCATTGTGCTGTGAGCAGACTGAGCATTTTGAGGTGTAATCAGGAGGGCAAAAGTTAACCAGCATGCTCCAGCACTCTTTTATTAAGCAATAGAAGCAGTGTGAAAAGCATCCTTCGCGCCAGAGACCATCATCTTAGACCTCATTCGGCCTGGTGCATACCGGCATCCCAATGCGACCCTCTGGAAAGTCCACGCACCAGCCCATCCCCTTTCCGCAGCCCAGCACCCCTCACCCAGCCCTGCCGCAGCTCTGGCCTCAGAAAACCCCAACGGGGGCGCGTTTCTGAGCTCAAAGGTGCGGGACTCCGGCTCTGGTCCAGCTCGATTTCCCGTTCTGCGGCCGGGAAATACCCCCCCGGCTCCGTGTTGCAGAGCCCCGGGTCCCGAGTACCCAAACACCCTCCATGGATCTCAAAACACTTCCCCGAGTCCCAAAACTCCCACCTGAGCGGAACCGCTGTGTGCTGTGGACGCCCCGTGGGGCCGGGCGGTGCTTGGGAACTGCGTGGAGAGACCCGCGAGGCGATCCCTACCCTGGGTGGCCGCGGGCGGCTCGGTCGAGAGGCGCCGGCTCCGGCCCTCCGGGCTTTATTCCCTAGCGCTCCGAGCCCCGCCGCTCCTCCGTGCGCTCCCCACCGGCCCCCGGCCACCCCGGCTCGCAGCAAGTCTCGAAGCTCCTGCTCCCTGGTGCCGGCCCCAGGCCGAGCTGCCCCTAACGCTTCACTTGGGCCCTGCCGGCAGAACCCAGACTAGAGTCACTGCGGCACCGGCGAGGACAGAGACAAAGCAGAGACGGTCGGCGGCCGGCAGGGATCAAATCTCTTCAGCCCCGTCTCTTCCGCTGTCGATGGATGCGGGGCGCATCTCGGGTCACGGAACGCCGGCAGGGTCGGGGCAGCTGCTGATGCCGGGGCTCGCTGGTGTCCGCCGCTTTCCAGGCTTTGTGCGGCCAACCCGGAGGAGCTGCTCACGGGCCCGACCCCGTCGCATCCGTCCTGACCCCGAGGCCCCAAAGCTGGCCAAGGGAGTGTGGGTTTGAGCCCCCGAAGTGCACAGACTCGGTCTGTGTTTCTGAGCCCCAGCATCAGCCCAATGAGTCACCTCATGTCAGGACTTCCATACACGGGACTTTGTTTCTAAGCTCTGAACCTGGCTGTTGAGCAGTAAAACGCGGGCCTTGGGCTCTCTTTGAGCCCCGCAACTGACCACATGAGCCGGGCTCCAGACTCCAACACGTGGGGCTTGGTCTCCATTTCTGAGTCCCAAATCTGGCTTGACCCCGGTTTTGAACCCCCAAAACGCAGAACTCGGTCCCTGCGTCTGAACCCGAAGCCGTCCCCGCAGGTTGGTTTCCAGACACCAACGCTCAGGACTATTGCCCAGCTCCGAGTCCGGGTCCAGGCCAGGCTCAGCCATCGGTATCCTCTCCCAGGACTCGGCCGCGTGTGCCGCAGCCCGGGTGCCCTCCCCGGGAGCGAGCCCCGCGCTCTCGCGAAGCCCCGGGCACGTCCGGAGTCGGTTCCAGCCCCGCAGGGCATGGCTCCCTCGGGGAGCGGGGCCCGGAGCCCCCGACAGCCACATCCCGGGAGCACGGGGCTCGTCCCTGCTCCGCAGCACCGACCGGGGCCGGTCCCCGCTCTTTGCTGAGCCGCAGCCCCAGATGGAGCCCCAACTTGGCCTCAGTTCCCGGGCGGCGCTCGGAGAGGGGCCGGGGAAGCGGCGGGCGGCTCCGACCCTCCGGGCTTTACTCCCCGGGACCCGAAGAACCGGCAGCCCCGGCGCCCCGGGCCGCAGCCGAACCGCCCGTCACGGTACCGGTGCCGGCACCCGCCGCGTCCCGCCTGGCCCCGCCCCCAGCTCCCTGTTTGGATATTGCTCCGCCCTCCCCCTGTCGTTGCCTCCTTTTATAGACATCGCACCGCCCTCCGCCTCCTTTTATAGCTGTAACCCCGCCCCTAATTCTCAGGCCACGCCCTTCCCGCCTGTGCTGCCTCGGGTCCTATCGTCCGCCCGCCCCCCGCCCATCTGCGGCGTGCCCGCAGCCCCGTCGCCTGCGGCCGCGGTGCGCGTACCCGGCCGCTCGGCTCTCCTTTTCCTTCCTTCATTCCCGGGCAGAACACGCGGAGCTGGGCTGAAAGCTCCAGGCAAAGCCCCGGCAGCGCCAGCTCCACACCGGTTTCCACCACGACCGCTCCCGCTTCTCTCTTCCATTTCAACCCCTGCTGTGGCTCTCGGCAGCGGCTTCTCCTCGCTACGCACTGCGCCGGGCCCTTCCACCGGAGCCATAACAACCACACTCTCTGTTAGGACGGAAAGTAGGAGCTGGGCATGTCCTACACTTGGTGCCCTCCGGAACAGTGCCACCAACATGGACATCCTCACTCACCACCTAAAACTCCATCTGTGAAACCGCACTGAGCAGCACTTTCCGGTGACCAAGGAACCAGCTCCCTAGATGTGAACGTCCGGACCCTGATGTAAAACCTAGGGTGCCAGGACAGAAAACTGGTGCTGGACATGTCCTACACATGGTGCCCTCCTGAGCAGTGTCACGAACATGGCAATCCGCCCTTGCTTAACCACCCAGAAGTCCAGCTGTGTGTTGCCTACAGAGAGTGACATATAGAATTTGAACAAACTCGGTCTTTTCCAACAGCAAAGTATTTCATGAGGAACTGTCTTCACTGCCATCCTACTCATGCCTGGCTAGGTTTTATGTCAGAAGAATGACAGTGAAGTAGCATGGTGCTGTTATGAACTCAGTACTAGTGAATTTATTACCAGCAAAAAATAGGGGGATTGAGGGAAGTATCTAATCTCCAGCGCCTTTGCTTCCAAGCTACCACAGCAAGACTGTCTTCCATGAAAAAAGAAAGATTTGACATGATAAGCCTTTGCCTGTGTCAGCCAAGGAAAATATTCCAGGATATCAGATGCTGAAGAATCCCTCAAGAGGGAGAGGTTATAGCACATGGTGTTCTTCTCTGCATCCTCTTCAGTCCTTCTGGGTGGTTTGGTGGGGAGCAAGAAAAGGAAGGAAAAATGAAAGGAGGAAGGAAAGACAAGGCATAAGCAGATTTTAAACTAGGGTCTATCTGTCTGATAATGGAAGGACAAATTCATCTTTGGGTTTTTCACCTCCTGTCTAAAGAAATTACTAACAAACCAAGAATGAAGGCAAAAGCAAATGTCAGCTTTACTGACACCATTTCTAGTGATGGAAACTGGGTGAAACACCATTGAAGATAATTGAGTGCGGCTCCTTTTTTTGGCAAGACAAAAATCTGGGTAATTTATTTCATGCTCAAATTCTCAGCTGAAATGCCACCTCAACACGTTAGCAATCTACTTTCATTATGTTCATCTTCATTTTTGATGCAGGTTATGAATGTATAATCTAAGTCATAACATAAAGGTTTCTCAGTGGTAGTTAGAGGTGACATTGGAAGGCATTATACTACAGTTTATAATGCCAGTGGAACAATTCTGAATCCAGGGTTACAACAAAAGTCTTGATAGAGAAAGATGTTTTGGGAAGTAACTACCTCCCACCCCAAGCTATTACTTTAGTAACTCAGGTATGACTTCAGGTTTCTGAAAAGGCTGGCTGACATAGGCAGTTTCTGTCATTCCTATGTTTTAGTAGCCAGAACAAAGGTATCTAGAATGAATTTGCTATTTCATTTGGACAACAAGAGATGCAAAATAAATGCAAAATGGGTTATTCTTGGCAGACTGAAAGAAATCCTTGCTCCTGAGCTTAGATTCCAGATACCAAATATCATCAGTATGCTTGCTGCCTAATCCCTTAAATTTACTTCTTTAGAATAGAAACTGCAAATGACATAGCAGAAATAGGAAGATAGATCAAGGATATATAGATCAAGGATTATATAGAAAACGAGCAAGAAATGACCTATAATTATTCCAGGCTGCTGAGATGGTTTCCTAACTGATTTTAAAGACTTAGCTACCTCCTTTGGAGCAGTAAGTATAGGCAACTAGTGGTATATATACTTTCTTAATAGCTAACTCGGTGTGGCTCCCAACACATGCTTCAGGCTTGCCTTCCTCTTTCTGTCAGCTCAGCACCATACAGCATGGGCAAGACAAGAGACTTTTGTAATGCTGCCTCTGAGAAGCCCGATAAACCTCTTTTAGGAAAGCATCTACACAAAATCCATTTGTCTTCATTCATTATTGTACCTGGAAACACCAGAGTTCCCTGTAGAAATAACACGTGAGTTCATGTTTGCCTTGATGGCTTCAGCACATGGAACAGTTTTTGTCTGTTTGGGTTCTTTGGGTTTAAAGATGTTGAGGTCAATACAATGTAAGGTGGATTTCAAATGCTCTGTTATGATGTGGGGTTTTGCAGGGTCAGGAGAACTTATGTTTTTATATAGTTTAGCCACTAAAGTCTGACCTACAAGAAAAGGCCTTGCAAACCCCACTGCATTTTTGTGCTCTCTTGGTGGACTGAGCTGTGTGTGTCTGTATGACTACAAATAGTGATCACATTAAGCATCAAGAAAAGGGGAAGGGAGTGAAGGCATGAAGTGGTACCAAAACAAAGCAGAGATTACTTCTGCCATTTCCACATCAGCCTGGAAATGGCTATTAAATAATGAAATTATTAAAATGCTAGTTAAAAATCAGTAGGCAGCCCTGCTTTAAAAACTATTTGCACACAGGCTGCCAGAAGGGCTCTTGGTGCCTGAGGCTCAGAGGAGTTAAATGAGTGCTGGTGACAGCAAGGGCAAGAGCATGGGGAGAAGAACTGGCTATGGAGGAAAAGGCAAACTCATACCCACTTTAGAGAGGGCAACTGAGCTCCCTCTTCCTATTGACTGCCTCAACAGGACTCTCCTGTTCTGAACAATCAAACAATGAAGGCAAAGCGGCATGAGGATCAGGAAAGGAAAGCATTGTAATGATTCACTTGACAAGAAGGGCATCCTCACAGGATTAGGGTTCCAGCTCTCAGACCTGGCCCTTAATGGCCACTTTATGGACTGTAGCTGTTTCTTGGTTAACGGCTTTACCTCCACAGGTCTGATGAGCAACCTGACCCTGCAACTCTCTTCCATCTGGATCAGTAAGGATCATACTCAAAATCATGGAAAAAAACTGACACCCCCCCCCCCCCCCGCCTTTATAGTCTGTATTTAAATGTGCTGTATTACTATATATTAACAAATTCTTCTTAAAAATCCCCATGTATTCAAAACAATAAGAGATAATGCATAGATCTGTTTCTTCCTGGTGTTTGACAACCCCTATTCCAGCATCCCCGTACAACTGGCTCCCACTAGACAAAGACCTTCATCTCTCACCCTGTCTCACTAGCTGCATACTGTAACATTAAGTGCAAATACCAGTAGCTTCATTTTATTGTTCTGGAGTTAAACCATAATATTAACATCCATTACATACTCCAGCCTGTAACATTAGTGGACAGTCAACATCCAGCCTAGAGGCCCAAGACTGGAGCCTCATGAGACCATGTTTGGACGCTTTATTTTAGACACTAGATGTCAGTGTTTTACCGACGCTTACAGAAATTGCCAGCCGCGGTGAATGAAGTTACCAATAAAGAAAGATGTAAAGCATCTTCAGTACCAAGGCCTCATCAAACCAGCAGCAAACCTCCCTTCCTCTCTGCTGATCTAAAGGTTTACAAAAGGAAGTCGTACTTTCCCCACTCCCAAATTGGTTTATGAATGGAAATGACAGTTTAAAGAAGAGGAGCCAGTCAAACAGATGCAGGACACCAAAGGTACCTGCTAGTATTATCTAGAGTAGATAAATACGCCTATATTTGCCAAGAGCTGCATAATGGGCCTAGCTGGGAATTTTTAATAGAAGGAAGGGAACATACACATTACTTCAAAACCTTTTTTTCTACTTTGCACAACACTCATTGAGGTTTTGACCTGGAAAAAGAAACTGGAGTTTTTGAGCCCTATGGAAAGGTTTAGGAATTTTGTTGGAAGCACTTTTACAAAGAGCTTTCATTGTTTTTAAATCCAGGTGATAAAATGGGTTCAAATACACTGACAACATCAACTGAAGCTGGTACCTTAGATGTGGTTCCTGTAACTAGGACTGCCACCTTCCGTTTAGGACTGAATTAGAAAATAGGAGAATTCTCAAATCAAGTTAAATTAAATTAAAACAATTTTACCCAGGTATATTTTATCCCATCGTCACCTCGATATCAGATTAGCAATACGTGACATGGTTTAAAATACAATCCTACCCCTTCCCCTCATGCACACAGTCTGGCTTTGCAAAACTTCTATTAAAAGAACTTGGATTTTAGAAATTTGAGGGAAAAATAGGAAAATAGCTCATAAATAAGCTCTTTGCTTCTGTCCCAACACAAAGGAAAACACTCCAGCGTTTCTGAGCTTGCAGCAGTAACTCCAATACTAATAACTCCTTACCCTTTTTAATTGATATATCAGCATACCTGCTACTGTGCCTCCCACATACTTGGTGGTATGAACCACCTTCACTTGGCTAAGATGTTGGCTAAGATTTATAGCCATTACAGATAGGAGAGGGACTGCATTAACCCTGCTGCCTGCCTGCCTACCTAGAGCTATGGCCTCAGCCTACCCAAAAACCCGTTGAAAGGAAGTACCTTCTCCAGTTTTCTGAAAGTTCAGGCAGGGATATGAAGCTGATGTGAGCTGTGTTCACAGGCAAAGCAGCAGCCTGTGCAACCATGAGCCATGCAGAGCTGAGATGTGGCTCTACAGAGACTTTTCCCATGCAGCAAAGGCCCCCAGGGAGGCTTGCACAGCCTTGTGTTTTCTGCTAAGCACATTGCTGTTAGCCAGCATCAGAGATGGTGTGTAGGGCCCCAAAAGTGGGTGATGTGTATATCTGGATTATGTTTTTTTAAGTCCAAAGCTGAAAAATCTTATAAAGGAGAAGCTTTTGGCTAGTGATGCACACTCACCATGAGGTTACTACTTCATTACAGCTTCCTTGCAGATCATGTCATGCACAGCTGCCCCTGCACCAGTTACAGTTATAATGTCCTCAAATCAAGTTCTCCAATCCTTGGTTGGACAGAGCCTTGGGTGACATGGTTTAGTGGGAATTGTCCCTGCCCATGGCATGGGGGTGGAACTAGATGGTCTTAAGGTCCTTTCCAACCCTAACTCTTCTGTGATTCGATGATTTTATGAAGAAGAGCATTTCTGAAATAAAGATTGTAGCAAACTACCATGAGGACTATTGGCTTGACTTGGGATGGACTTGAGCACAAACACACCTTAAATTAACCTGTGCAACCTCCCAAGAGACCAATACCTGCAGGAATTAGCAGATCTCCTTACCTTCCAAGTGGTCCTGTCTCTGACGTATCACATTTCTGCTCCTCTCACCAAATCCGTGTTGTTCCCGCTCTTCCCGTGATCGAGGACTGAAGGAGTGTGACCTCTCAGCTCCCTTTTTGACCATCAGAGGCGCTCCATGCTGGACAGCCACAAGAGAATGCTGTTTGCCCTTCAGAGAACTTGTATATTAGAGTAAAGAAACAGCTGTAATGACTTGCAAACAAAAAACACTGCAAGATGTACACTATCTGCAAGCTTTCAAGGTAGTTTTTGTGTTATCTTTTGTCCATCAGTATACCTGTGCTCTCTCTTACTTTGCATGTCTACATAGAATGAGTTGTGCACCATCAAGCAGATATAACCAAAAAAATCAAATCACCCCCCTCTTTTTTATTTCTTTTTCTTTTTTCCAGACTACTTTTGCATTGAGCTCAATATGGAATTTCAAATATGTGCTGCTAGTTGTACTCAACAGCAGCCTATGGGCCTTGGGGGAAAGGTACGGAATACCTTTGCTGCAGAAAGGTCAATGTTAATCTTGTTATGTCACTACTCATAAATGAAGTGTTGCAAAGGTCGTACAGATTCCCAGCAAGTAGGGAATATTGTAAAACTTCATGGAAACGACAGGGATATGCTCATATTTGAAATTAAATCTAAGGCTAAGCTGCCCTCTAGAAGACTCTGACTAGGGCCTTTGCACTTCAGATAATGATACAGCCAAATACATTACTACATTTACAGGTTATTTTTAGCTAGGAAAAAAAGAATTAAAAATCAAATTTTCTGGTCTACTTCCTGAAGAGTAAGAGGTGGAAAAAGAACAAAACCCATAATGAAACTATCGGTGACCATCTAATGATCTATCCCATCTCAAATGCTGAAAAGTCATTGATGTTTCTCCAGCCTAATGAATCTGGGCAATGAATCAGCATGGTGTGAAAGAGTCAAAGCAAACCTAAACACTCTGAGCTACATTATATCCTGAGACATGCTGAGGAAGACTGGCATCTATTACTTACACTTAGCAGAAGGGGATTTCAGGGAGGAAAGCATATGCCAAGCAAACCCACAACCAGCATGATAGGGCATAATCAAGGAAACAGTCATTGCTTCCCTTTTGAACATGGTTTTTGGCTAAAAAACCTTTTGACACAATGAAGGAGTTTCTGCAAAGGAATAGATGGAAAGCATGCGGGATCACGGCTTTCGAAGCCCAATGTCTCCAGTTTCACAGTGGGTGACTGCCTTCTGTTCTGTTGCTTTAACAGCGGCGCAGTGGATTGCTATTGATACAGGTTTGACGGAAAGATAATATAAATTGACATTTCAACTTTTATATTGTCTGGAAGCAAGAAATCCAACAATTAACCATAAATGAACCATTTGTCTCATAGGACAAAATATCAATTTCTTTTGTTGCAATGCAGTCTCCATCGAAAAGCCAAGTCAGCTTACCGGGAGAGAAGGGAATGCCAGCAGACAGATACTACAAGAGTTTAACAGTCCACAATGAGCTTATTTTTAAACCATGTCAGGAACCACTCGACAGCACCTCGTGTGTGATTTGCTATGGCCACAACTCTCACTGACATCAAGAAAATGCCCTATCAGAACTAAGTGCTGCTGAAAGAAAACTGCGACTGTGTCAGCCTTTCACTTTTCAAAGCAAAGCACCCAAACCTCTGAAGTCTTATGAATAAGCCATCAGCCGTGCACCTTCAGTTTCACAGGCACTGCTACTAGGTAATTCAGAACTAATCCGTGTACTGCAGGCTACTCACTCACTCTTCATCAGCTTTTCCTTAAGGTGAGGCTAGTTTGGACAAGATCGAGAGCCCTCAGTCACCCCACTACTGCCTAAAGATGTTCATACAAAGGTCTCCTAGTTTAAAAATCACTAAAGCATGAAAGAAGTGGGCTGGTGATCCCTCCAAATCAGTGGCAGGTAGAAATCAGTGTTGCTCCATGCAACTCCAGTCATGGTTGTGTAAAAACATATGTAGATCAGTCCCAGGGGGTCATTTCTTCCTTTTAAAGCATTGCTCATGATTCAGTTAAAGTCTGCAACAAATAGGAAGCATTTGTGTTCTTGCCCCTTCCCCAGGAAATCAGTGACAGCTTTGTCATTGATTTCAATGCCAGAACAAGTACTGTGAGACTCATGGGGCTGGTTAAGCAACAGATTCTCAATCATTTCATAGGGCCATCAACGGCTGTAATTTCAGCCAACTGCCACATATTTGGAAGTGGTTTGTGTTCATGTTTTAACTTCGAAGTTCTCCCCCTCTCTATCACATTCAACAGCATCTCAACAGTGGTTCTTCAGAAAAGGGCTGTTTGCCAGATAGTCACATCTAAATACCACTGGATGAGCAGCTAACTTTACATCTTCACAATAGCAAGAAGAAGAAATATGTGTGTCATTACACACTTGTGCTGAAGTACCTCCACCAACACTACAGAGAAGACAGCAGAGGTGAAAGATGCAGAGTTTGGAATGGTTGGCATAGGCTTAATATAAGGTGGAAGTAGGACAGCTTTCAAGTCTGAGCTGAAAGCCAGTATTTGGAAAGTCGTTTTGATTTCATATTCAGTCAGGTTTACTGCAGTGGTCTGAGATTTTGCTATTGATTGGACTAGACGAGCTGGGTGAGTTTCTGTTCACTCTTGTATCACTCATCCACTATTGGACCTTCAAATATTCATGCAGTCACCTGTATTTTAAGACTTCTTGTGTGTAGACAATTTTACTCTGAAGCAGTTCTGGGTTTGGACAGATTATCAACTATTTGAATGGGACAAAATGAGGATGAAGGCACACGAGTCTGTTCAGTATTTGCAGCAATATCATTGTCCCATTCTCACATCTGCATGCCTAAAGCATCCCAGGAACCCACTCACCAAGCTTTCCTCCCTAGGAAGAATTAAAACCAGCTCCTTGGAGCATCGTGTTGTCATCCGTCCACTCTGAGAAAGCTGTGAAGTTTCTCATTCCCAATGTGTTGGGCATTAGTGATTTCAAAGGGCAAATTCAGCATTTTCTGGATTCTCCATCTGGATCTGTAACTCTTCTGCTGACCAGGGAGCATCTCATCCCACCTGCACGCAGCTGCCACAAGGCACATGCAGCAAATCATTCCACAGCCCCTGGCATGTGCTTTGATAAAAATGGCACTGCCACTAAGGGCAATAAAGAAGAGAAGCAAGTTATGAAAGAATAACCAGGCGAGTTTTGCCAGGGTCCCTTTTGGTGTCCGGGGCCGTTATCTGCTAACAGTCCTCAGAGGTACATGAAGGTGAATGTTTCTGGGTTGCTTGCATGGCAATCCTGATAGGGTTTCATCAGCCATGGCAGATTAATTGTGAACTAAGATTAAATTTGAAGAAAACAGAAAGGGTAATTTCATGCCCTGTTAAACTAATAATTTCTTTCTGCATTGCTGGACGTGGGCAATGTTGTTCTCATCTCTGCTCAGCTTTCCACAGCTTTGCACCCATTACTGTAGAACAGTATTAATTAAACACAAATGTTCTCCTCATCAAAGCACAGACTAAGGAAGTCAAATCTTGCCTCCCTGGAAGCTGTAAGGGGCCTGTTAAGTTGTCCAAACACTTCTAGAAAGCATCACAATGCACTACAAATTGCAGCATTACAAACGCTTACTCAAGGTGCTCTTATCTGTAAGTTCCCAGCCTTGTTGGAAGCCCACCATGGTGTCTCTACAAGATGTGATATGGGCTTGCTTCCTCCAGCAACATCAATGTCCCATTTTGCCCACCTTTGAGGCTGAGAAGAAAGAGAAACCTCTAACCCCATAGCATAAGAAAAATACTGCACTGAGTAAGGAGATGTTTCCTCTTCCATGGTTGCACATTCTGAAAGGTGCTGAAGGACCTACATTTTAGAAAGTACCCATTCTTAGCAATGAGAATCTTTATATAAAGAGACAGAAAGCCTTAGATCACAAACAAGAGAAAACACAGCCAGGTTACCCAGCTTAAAACTCACACATACAAGAATGAAGGAACAACCCCACCTTTTCCTTTTATCCACATATGATCTTCCCCATTAGGTAATTTCCAAGCTGCTTTCACCTGCAATCAGTTCCCAGTCCGGAGTCCTAGCCTTTCTTCCTCTTCTCCTACGAGAAGTCTCCAGTTATCTTAGAATCACAAAAACATTTAGGTTGGAAAAGACCCCTGGGATCACTGAGTCTAACTGTTAAGGTAACAGTGCTAAGTGCAACACCAACACACATCCCTAAGTGCCACGTTTACACCTCCTATTGCATTGCAGGGCAACAAAAACAATGTGAAGTCTCCTGAAGGCAGGGACACATATCACTGGGGCTTTCACAGCCTCTGAATGATACTTCAGGAGATTTAACAGGGCAGAAAACATACCTCAGGGAGAGTAAGAAAAATATTGCTCAAAAGAGAAGGCAGAAAGAAGAAACCCTTGAGAACATCATTCACCGAAATAGCAGAGCTCGTTAGCTGCAAACCAGGCTTCTCAGCCTGAAATGTGTCAGTGGGAAGGCTGTCAGCCCTGCGTTGGGCTCCAAGAAGCCATCCAGCAATTCTGCAAGAGGCTCAGGAGCACTCTTGGCAGGAGAGCATGTGAAAGGGAAGGCAGCTGTAACCTGTATAAACCTCATAAGCAGCTCTCGGCATCCTCGGCGGGAAGCCAGGAGCGCCTCTCCATCAGGTTACTGCACCTGAGAAGCTTCTCAAGACTTGCAGGGAAGTCTCACAGAAGACCCAAGGTCTCAGTCCCAGGAGAAGGAACCTGCCAGAACCATGCACAGTGAAGGGGTTTCCTGTAAACCTTTGTTGCTAATGAGTCAGCCCATGTCAGCAGACAGTACCAGCCATTGCTCCTCAGCACGCTCTGGGACCTAAACTCAGTCACAAATCCTCCCCAGTCCGACTTTACACTCAGCTCCATTGGAAAATGGGAGTAAGGTTTCTAAAATGGGCTTACAGTTTCTCCCACAGTTGCCATTTTCACTTCATACAAACAGTTTAAAATGTGCTTCTGAGCATGTTTATGAGAACAGACATCACATGTCCTGAGAGCAAAGCCAGTTCCTAAGGTTCACTATTAAAAAGCAACAGCTCCCACAGCAAATAGCACATGTTAGGTTTTTGCTACTTCATGCCATCCTTTCTCTTTTTTGTTTCCTCTTGTAGATGAGCATGTTATTAAGTGTGTATCTGCAGACTTGGGAAGCTCGTCATGGTGTTTTGCCCTGTCACTTGTAATTGAGCTAAGTTTTTGTTGAAAACACTAATCAAAAAATGCTTCCTCACTGTAGTTTCACACCTGAATAGCAAGTAGTTTCATGCCTGAAGGTTGTTTCAAGTCTCTTTCTCATTTCCAAAGGTGATTTTCTAGTTCTGTGGAATTCTAAAAGAAAAATAAATAAATTAGTAGGATCTCCCTCCTGAAAAGTTTTTTTTAATGCAAAAAGTGATCCTGATGTTATAGATGGGTCAGATGAGCAGTCATGCCCATGGAACAGCGAGGAACCACTGACCCTTTACTATCCTGGGCTCCCTCCAGCCACTGCAACACGTTGGCATTTCCTTCCCCTTTTTGTGCTTCTCCATCGACACAACACGTTGGGGATGAGCCACCTTCATCTGTCCTCCACATCCCACCGCTAAGCCTGAGCAGCTCTTCTTGTTAGAAAGCTTCTTGTTGTCCTTCCAGGTTGTAATTCCCTCCCTCCAAAAAGCTATGTGAGAAGCTTGGTTGTCTCATCCCTACACCTTCAACCAGAACTTCACTTCCCAGCCCTGACAGTCAAATAGGAAGCCTCACGTGCTCTTCCCACTCCCAAAGTTAATGTGCCCCTGTGAAACCTCCTAAGAGTCGAGTTGGCTCATAGCAATTGCAAAATGCCCCAGGAAGAGCTTCCAGAAGCAGAGAGAGAAACTGGGAAGTCAGTTTTCCTTTGAGAGCCTCTCTCTCCATCTGAAGGGGATAACCTATCTTGTCAGTCTGAGGACAATCATTTTTCCTTCCTAGAGTGTGGACATTCATTGCCAGTAACAAATATATGGACCTGCTGGCAGGCAACCATATAAATGACTATTATGCAGCATCCCATACATCCCTTGTAATAGGGGCTCTGAAAAGGCTTTGTTTTTGACATCATTTCACACCATCTGACATAAGAGTCATTCCTGGTGCTATTTTTAGTAAAGTAATCTGTCGTTGAAGGTAATTTTTCCCCTCAAATATTTCTGGGTGTTTGATAATGGACACAGCCCCCACAAGCTAATCATTTGTTATCCTTCACTACAGAAGGTCACTTATGACCATTTTAGCACTTCCCAGTACCTAAATGTCATCAAGAAGTGATGGTTCTTACTGAGGTTCAGCGAATAAGTTGGCAGTAATTTCCCAAGACCAATTATTCCAAACTATTGGTTTCCTATTAGGTCACACGAAAACAACAGCTCCTGGTTGAACCTTGGAGCATCCTGAGGTGCCAAGGTGCAGGACAAGCCTGTGGGAAACCAGGCTTTCCTGGATCTATGGCAGATAAAGCATTCTGCTCGGAGTTTATCACATGCCAGGACTCATGCCTCGAAATGATTTCTCACTTCTGTAAGTACTACAGCTAACGAAAACAGACTAATGCAGGAATTCAGCAGTGCCAGGTTCATAGCAAGGAAATGGGACACAGCTGAGTTGGGTCCATGTTTGGCCCTATGTTGGGTCCTTAGGTGGCAGTAACTCCCAGAAATATGAGGGTTTCTCCAAACACGGAGATGCATGGTGACCACAAGCAGCACCTCTCTGGGGAGAGTTCAATAGGTTTGCAATTATATGTGTTAATGCATGAGAAGTATAGTGCAAAGCACAGTGTTAGTGAAGTACCTGGTCACCAGCGGTCAGGTTGTCCCCAGGAAGACTCTGGTGCAGAGCCTATCCTTCTCTCCCACAGAAAACCAGATCCTATTGCAAAACCCTCGCACTGGAGGTGCTTTTAAAGCAAACATTATCAGGCAACGTAGTGGAGGAAAACACACTGATGTATTTGTAGAGCAAGGTTTATTCATGGTGAGCTGGTTCCTGATCTTGAGAAAATTTACATTGCTACCAAGAGTTCTAGTGCTACTTTGAGACCTGTCTAGTGCTGGATAGACAGAATCCAGATGGGGGATTTGAAAGTGTGTGTAGCAAAAGTACGTGACCAAAGGTATGGCTGCCAAGGAGGGTACCAATGGGAGTGGATCCACTTTATACCTGGATGGAGAGGGAATATAGTAGACCCTGCTGCATCAGCAGAGCTCTGCAGTCAGAGCACTGGCATCTGAGTTTAAAAAGCAATGATTTAAACCTCTGCAAAGCTCATACCACTGTACTTCAGCCAGGCACGATAACTGGGAAAAGCTCCTAAATTATAGCTCAGCTGCCTCAAAATGATGGCATAGCCCACCTTGATTTAAAGTCTTGGAGTAAGGAAAGAGCTCTGAAAGGTCTGATATTCTTGCAGTCCTTATAACACTCACCATTACAGTCTTCATCTTATTTATCCTCTGAGTTTGTCTAGCAATTGAAATAAATATTTGGACTACTTCTGAGCATAATTTCATGTTGAGCAAGAGAAATCCGTCCTGTAACTATAAGAAGATTACTTTTTACCAAGGGCCTGGTGTAAAACCTCTATGACACTTGCTATTATCCCTAAGAGATGCTCATTTTACTTCTTATCCTGCATCCAAAACCATGGATCCTATTAAATAACCACATTTAACTTGTATACATAGTTTTTTTCAGGATTTTAATAGGATTTCTCATCATCTGTAAAGCACCGTGAAATGTAATATTTTTCCCAGAATGAGCTGTGAAATTTGTCTACCTTATCAGCAATTTGTGCAGAACTTGCTTCTTGCATTAAGTGTTTGACTCACTGAATGCCTCCTTCCCACATTCAGTCTATCGAATTGGCATGTTGGAAAATACATGGTTCATCCTCTTTCTTTTTTCTTTAATGGTAGTTGTAGCCTCAGAAGTGATACATGGCATTTTACTGTTGCATGCATATGTTTAATTGCAGGAGCTTAAGGAAGAACATTATGCCTGATTCTCTGCTGGAGTGGCTTTATTGCAGTTTATACACAAGCACGGAGCTACAATGCCAAGACGTGTAGAAGCCCTGAATAATCTCAAGATCCTGAAGCTATAGAAACCAGGGAAAAAATGGTCCCCGCTTGGGGATTTCATGATCAAAGCAGAAAATAAGGCACTGACTGGCAAAGACTAGTAGTTTTCAACAGGACAACATCGGTGTCTGTGACCAGGAGCAGTGTTAGAGCACCGGTGACCTATAAATAGGAGATTTCCCCCACCCAGATCCCCAAAACGCAAAGTACCAGGTTATTTGTAGTTTTGGGGCTTGTTCTTCTTTTGAAAGAGCAACCTCCAGGAAGAAAAAGGTAAAGGAAAAAAAGTGTGTTCTGATGATTGCCCCAGACTATAATTTAGTCTTGTATCTGCAAGTTTCAGGTTTTGTTCAAGTACATAATGGTGCAGAGGAATGCTTCCCAGCAGTCCCCCAATACACACTTCTTAATAACAGAGAGATCATTTATTGGAGAGAATAAGTAGATTCTTGCATAAGCCTCTTTTGTATGAGAAATCTCAAGGATATGAAAGCAGCAATTATCCTCACCTTGGCTAATACAATTAAGAAATTCTCAAGTACTGAGAAAACTCTGGAGCAATTAGACTTTGAAAATCACCTAACTATGAATTGTCATTTGCCAGTGAGCTATAGTTAGATCAAATTAAATCAGAGATGTGAGGAATGATCTGAAAGCAGAGGCAGTGGGGTAGGATTTCCACAACAAGTGGAGCGGGATCCAAGTCCTGTCAGCTGTGGCCATGAGTTATAGGCACTTGGGAGTTTTTAGGGGACTAATCAGACACTTTTTGCTAACACAGGCAGAAACACTGCATTATTTTAGTTATAACTGTGGAACTAATTCCACTCCCAGACCAAAGCAAAAATGTCTTTGGTAACAGGAAAAGCGCTGCTTAACTTAAATCTCTCATGCTGACTCCAGCTTTTGTGAAAGGGGTAGGGTGGTCCTTACAACGGGATCAGAATTCAAACCATTTGTCTTTGATATCAGGTAGAAAAAGCCCTTGCAGGATTATTGCAGCTTAAATATCATCAGTAAGAAACAAAGCAGTCCTTGGATAAGCTTTGAATTTAAGGCAAAGACATGGACTGCAGAAGAGCACAGGCAAGAGAAGGCATACAGAAACCATTATCCAGGAGAAGAGGGTGGAAGATCAGGTCTGAAGAAGAGGAGACAACATAAAATACTTCCCTGAGAAGGCTGTGATTTCAGCATCCTATTTCCTGTGAGCATTTCAGCTGCAGATGAGCCTGTTCTAGCAGCATCCGTGTCACCAAAGGGGAGAAATGTTAATATCAGCATTAAGCTCTGAACTAGAATCCGCGTCTTAACTTACTTTTTCTCTTTGGTATTTAACCTTTTTTCTTCCAAAAAGGGAAGTTAATGGAAAAGCATAGAAAAACTTACTTTATGTTTCCAGCTGGTGATTTCATGGAGCTGGCACTCTCTGATAATATATTAGTGCTTCTGAAAACAGGATTAAGCAATAGGTTCCAACTTATTTGCCTGAACAAGCTTGTTGACAAGAGCTTTGTAAATGATTTTCTAAGCTGTACATCCATTGATATCATCTCTCAGAAGCAGGACACACTGTTAAGACTGAAGAGCATTCAGTGGGTTTAGATTCAGTTCCTAGATCTGACAGTCCTGTGCCTCTTGTCCCTTTTGCTCTCCCATAAAGTGGGACAGTATTTCCATCTCCCTACCTCTGGAACTTTTGCAAGAGGACAAATGTACATAACTTGCATATTGACAGAAAGAATTTCTGTCTGGCACTTGCAGTGCAAAACAGCTTTGCTCAACATGTGGGAAAGGCCAGGAGTACGGTTTAGTTGTCCTGACCTAAGGCTGGATGTAATGTGCAGTGCAGCAGGATTCAGCAGGATGCATGATGGAGGTTCACAGTGCTGTGACGCACACCTCACCCATAGCATCACAGCAAACACATCCCTGCTGCAGAATCAACTGGAAGATAGGAAACCCACTGAAATCAAGAGCTGGACTTTCAGGAGCCCTTCTGCATTAGGCAACTAAAGATCTCCTAAGACTGTGCCTTCAGACATGCACGAAACAGACAAGATCTTATGGGATGTCAGGACTTTCCTCACCTTTGCAAATCCTGCCGAGGTCATTGCCAAACACCAAGTAGTGCCTGAGTGAAATTCCCTTTCCACAGGGAGGATAAGCTGCCTGAAGCTCCCCAAACCAAAGACCCATGCAACACCTCTTACATCTCCAGCCTTGTCTGTAGTCTTGAAAACATAAGAGCCACTAAAGGGAAACATTTTAGTCCATAATCTGCCTGGAGACACCTTTACGCTCCAGCCAAGTAAGGAGACAAGTGGTTTATAAACCAGACCTAAAGGAAAAAGCCAGTTTTGAGCAACATTCCCCCAAACCAGAACAAATATAATTTTAACACAAGCAAATTACTAAGAAGCAGCAATGCTGCCAGGATCAGAGGTCCAGTCCCACACAGCAGCCATGGGCTCTGCTTTAGGACCAGCAAAGGAAGGCTCCAAACTACTCCCCAAAGCTACTTCCCATGAGCTGTGGGTGATGCTAGGCTGCAGGGTCTTGGGAAGCATCACCTAGAGCTTGGTGGGTGTCAGACAGCCTCTTCTCCTATCAGAGAAATGTGGGTTTACCAGAAGCAGATATAAGCTGTGCAAATACTGGTTTTAGGCCATTTTTCCTTATTGTGGGAACCCACTCGCATGCAGGCTTCCGCGCTGGGCATGGGAGCCCCCTGAGCTGGCACATTACATGTGCATCAAGAAATGGCTCTGCAGGCACATGTAGGTGTTGTGTTGGGAAGGTTTTTTTGCCATATTGCTACCACCACCTTCTGAATTTGGGCTGGGGAGGAGGGAGGTTTTAGCACCGGGTGATGACACTGCGCCTCAGTTCGTACGCACTTGTGCCTTAATGATTGTAAGTATCTTTAGTTGCCATCATGAGGCCCTCAAATCACATGGCTTTAAGAGAATATGATTCTATGATTATCCTCAGCAGCGTTTCTGCGCCACTGGGACAGCCAATTTGAGCCGCAGGGGGACCTCTTGCTGCAGGAATGAAACATGAACCTACTACTTCCATGACAGCCTGCTGCTTGCAGTTGTTTTCTGTTATCTTTGTTAAGACCCCATTAATACTTGCCCCGTCAGGAACATCAGTGACTCCTGCAGCTAGCACTAGACAGCCTTGCACTCGGCAGCCTGAGGGGTTCAGCTCTTGCTCTCCTTACTAATAGTTTCCCATTGCTAACTCTTCCTATCACACAGTCAAGCCTTCTCAGGGCTTGATCACCAAACCATGGGGATAAAACTCTCACCACGCTTCAAGCCCTTTTAAAAAGGATGAATATCCGCTGTGTGAAACAAACGGTATTTCCAACTCGTTTTGAAAGACGATTCAGTGAACGATGAGTCCCGTCTTTCTGTTGTCTTGGCTATAGTTGATTGCATTTGCTATGATGTGAATGTAATTCCAGATTTCACCAGGGAGGTTCATGAATGCGGAGCTCAGTATGCAGAGTCAAAGGACACCCTGCCCTGGGCTCCAGCTCTGCTGCTGGCAGAGCCCTGCCAAGGGATTGCTCCTGCAGGCCTTGGGAAAGCTGTCCTCCCATTCCAAGGTTTGCCTCCGTTGGACAACTTGATCCAATGCTAATCCCAGTTTATTTTCAATAAAAACTTCCAGTGTGGAGAACTGGATAATACTTGCAGCATGGGGATATCACTCCATTCAGATCCCACACACTGAGAGCAGCTGGTGCTATGTTCCTTCCCCAGCCTCCCTATTATCTCCGTGATAACATGACTTATGAAGAGCATTACTTCATCATTAGTAAGAGAGACTCAAGAGGTCTGATATTTTGTCCTGGATAATCTCCCTCCTAATTAACAGTAGACTTACGCAGGCATCTGTGATTCACCTGTAGTTAAATCTGTAAACTACTTAATTTACAACAAGGGGTTTATCTGGGAAAGAAGGAAAAATCATTTCATGCCTCATTGTTTTCCTGTGATCCCATTAGACCAATGGATGATGCTTCCTTTATATCAGTCAAACATGAAATAGAAGCTGAGGAGCAGAGAGGGATTGGTCTTGAACCCCCACCTAGTAAAGGATGGAGCATCTGGCCCAAGCTTAGTTTCAGTGCTGAGTGTCTTCTTCCCTCCCCCAGAAATCTGATGATCTACAGGCTACAGTCACTGCAGCCGACAAAAGAGTAGTACTCGAGCCAAATAAGGGCCCTTCCAAGCACCTCCTCCGAAGGTGAGGGCTCCAACATATCTAGGGGGTCCACCTCCACCATGGGAGAGACATGCCTGTGCGAGCAGGCAGGAGCTGAGCAGCGCAGAAGACAAAAGAAAGGCACTTCAGTAGCCTGAGGACTACCCACTTGCTAAAGCATCAAAGGCATGCTGCAGAGTGGAGGTGTGAGAGCTTTTCACAGGAGAGGTTGTCAAGATCTTTTTATAGGCGGCAATCAGCAGCAAGAAGCTTTGAGCGGGTTTTTCCTCCCGTGCAGTTATACAGACAGTTTGGAGCCGAGGAGGCAATTCCACTAGCAGCAGAATGATTGAAGTCTCCTCTGGTTTTGTGTGCTGCTGAATCTGTTGGAAACTAATGAAAGATGAACCTGCGCCAGGAGCCTGTCCCTCCATGGGGACCCTCTGTGGGGAGTGCTGCTTTGCTCAACCTCTCCTCGTAAGGCCTAGAGAAACAATAGGATATGACAGAAATTGGCCAAAGAGTTCAGGTCTTCCCAGGGAGTGACCGAGTGGTCTCATAAGGACACGAGACTTCTCTTTGTTTACAAAAATCATAGCATCAGACACTGCACAAAAGCTGTAGTTCAGTGGGCAATCTCTCCTTTGTATTAGCCGATGTTAATGCACCATCTTGTGCATCAATTAGCAGAAAACCTAGCACATAAAGATCTATCTTAAGAGATTAAAAATCCACATGGGATTTCACACTTCAGTTATCTCCGTAAGACAAACAATGCCACAACCTTAAAATAGTTCATAAGCACTTCACTCTGCAAGCTTTTTCCACTGCACTCAGATAGGCATCTGCTTGACAAGCCTGCCAGGGTCACTGTTTCGATCCACGACACCCTGTGCACTGAGAGTGATCCACAGCTTTACTTATTGCTCTCTGGTCTTCATTCAGTTATTACTGCTGCCCCCATAGCCCTGAGAGCAAGCTTGTGCACTCATGGACCTCTGAGCGCTGTTCGGAGGAGCTGCTGTGGGCAATGCCACCGCGGACAAGTCGATCCATGGGCATAAGGGAAAAAGAAGAAAGAAAACTGAATCAAAACATCACATCTGCCACCCACCTCCACCCCCATCCACACAGGCACTGGAGATGACTAAGAACAATCCAACTGTCCTTCCCAGTTTCAAAGAAAAGGTTTGAGTTGTCAGTGTGGGAAGACATGGGATCCGCTGTGTCTCAGTGCAAGAGCTGTTTCCACTGTGAATTACTGTTTCCTGATCCATCAGCAGCTGGGCTTTTAGTCTGCATGGATTAAGAAAGAGGTGACACAGCTAACCTTTGATTCTAACCAGCCCACCTTCTGGGGTGAGCACCCTCTTTGAAAACCAAGAGAGGAAGGAGCAGCCATGGCCATTGCTCTCCCTCTGCTTCAGCCCAAGGCAGTGGGTCAGGCAGCCTGCAGAAAAGTTTCCAAACCCGAGTCTGATACCTATGGCAACTTATAGCTCTATTACACAATGTCATCTTCAGGGTCATGACAACATTGGTAAAGCCCTGCAAAACTCAATAGTCATCTCAAAGGAGCCTACAAGGATGCCAGAGAGGGACTCTTCGTCAGCAACTGTAGTGATAAGGCAGGCGGCAGTGGCTTAAATTGAAAGTTTAATTTGAACAAATTAAACAGGGGAGATTTGGGTTGTCTATAAGGCAGGAGTTCTTTCCCGTGAGGATGCTGAGGCGCTGGCACAGGGTGCCCAGAGAAGCTGTGGCTGCCCTATCCCTGGCAGTGTTCAAGGCCAGGTTGGACACAGGGGCTTGGAGCAACCTGCTCTGGTGTGAGGTGTCCCTGCCCGTGGCAGGGGTTGGAACTGGATGAGCTTTGAGGTCCCTTCACACCCAAACCAGTCTGTAATTCTATGATCTACAACCTGAGGTGCAGACTGGAACCCCTGTCTCTAGCCATGGCTTTGTCTTCTGCTCAGCACCATTTACTCTGAGCTCACCCTAGGATATTACAAATTAAATTAGACCTTTTCAAAACCAGCAGAGGAAGACTCAGAGCAGCAAACCATCTGGATGTAGTTTTGAATTTATATTTGCACAGAGAGGACAACCTTGGTCTTGATTTTGAACCTGCCGATGGATCTAGCTAGGCAACAAAGGCTTTCCTACGAAGTTTCAGCAGAATTGAGACATGCTGTCACATCACTGGAGGTTGCCTCTGACAGCTGAACCTTCCCCTTAGACCCAGACGGCAGAGGCAGCGGTGCCTCCTTTCCGATGTAGTGCAGCACCAAAGCCCAGCACCACAGTGAAAACTGAGGAGTCAGGTGTCCCCGTGGGACAGGTTCTGCACAAGCACCCAAATGAAAACGCCCACTCTTGCCTGTGGTGTGTTGAGATGTGATGCTGGTTTCTGGACAAAACCAGCGACTTTTCTGTGAAAGACTGTTATTGCCCCCCAACCCCCCAGTCCTCTGCTGTTTCCTGCAGACCATATCTTACCTGTCTGACCTATAGAGCAAGATTATCTGATCTGCCAGAGGCCAACAACCTCAGTCAGGCTCACTGGAAGCAACACACTTTTTCTGATCAGAATAGGTTGGAATAGCTAGTGATGAAGCAGATAAAACCATGTCAGGTTTTTACCTCATTTATGGGGCGTACTTATTCCTGATTATCTGTGAAGAACACAGGAAGGACCTATATTCCTTAAAAAAAACCCTCAAACCAAAGTCAACAAGAAACCCGCCAGAGGTATGTCATGGCATAGAATCACTGAATAGTTATGGTTGGAAAGGACCTTAAGATCATCCAGTTCCAACCCCCTGCCATGGGTAGGGACACCTCACACTGGACCATGTCGCCCAAGGCTCTGTCCAACCTGGCTTGAACACTGCCAGGGATGGAGCATTTACCACTTCTCTGGGCACCCTGTGCCACTGCCTCACCACCCTCACAGGGAAGAGCTTCTTACAACTAACCTGAGCTGCTTGTGTTTCAGTTTAACCCCATTGCCCCTTGTCCTATCACTACAGTCCCTGATGAAGATGGCTTTGTAGGCAGGTGGCCTAGTTACAATCCTTGCTGGCATTAATTTCAGTGCAACAGGAACCTCTATTTCCACAAGAAAGAGAGAAATTGGCATCACAAACCACTCCAAATTGCAGCCACTCTTGTTTTGCTTGCAGAGATGCCTGTGAGTAGCTGGATTTCTCAGCTGGAGGTGGCCTAGAAGATGACCACAGCACAACCAGATTTACTTTGTCCCCAGCAGCTTGTGTTGGATGAGTTTGAGTTCTTGCAGTGTGAGAGCTCTGTCCCAGCTATAGTATGCAGACCTGCCCCTTCAGGCTGGGCAATGGGACACAGGGACACTGGACCTTTGTGGCTCTCTCTTGCAGTTGAAGGCAGGAGTTGCTATGCCTGAGCCCTGCCAAACTTTCAATCCAGGCTGACTAGGAGGCCCCAGCAGAGAGATCCTAAGGAAAACAGGAATGTAAACCTGGGATCTATCAACTAATACACCTAAGACATAGGAATTAACTATAATTAACAAGTCTTTAAAGAAACCCACAGGAGGGCAAATCTTGCAAAAGCACCTGAGGCTGTTCTGAACAAAGTCTCATCGACTTTCAGTAGCACTTCTGCTGCTATGTGTTGTAAGTGTCTCCAAAAATCCTACCCAGAGATGTAACACAACATAGATGAGACAGGAATGTGTTTCTGCTCATCATTACCCTATGCACAGCAGCTGGATGCTGCAGGGTTTCATGCAGAGGCTTTCCTTTATTTCTAGCACCTCAGAGCATAACCTCCGTCTTGCAAGCTGTGCAAGGAGGCGCTGGTGGGAACAGACAGTGTCTCAAAAAGATATTCAGCCACCATGGTTCCAAAACATGCTGATTTTCATAGAATCATAGAACAGTTAGGGTTGGAAAGGACCTTAAGCTCATCTAGTTCCAACCCCCCTGCCATGGGCAGGGACACCTCCCACTAAACC
>JAOEHY010030558.1:0-17012 GCA_025447955.1 Psilopsiagon aurifrons | reverse complement strand
TGCTTGGTGACAGCCAGCATGGCTTCACTAAGGGGAAATCCTGCCTGACCAAACTGGTGGCCTTCTATGATGGGGCTGCGGAACTGATGGACAGGGGTAGAGCAGCTGATGTCATCTACCTGGACTTGTGCAAAGTGTTTGACACTGTCTCACATGACATCCTCATTCTAAATTGCAGAGACATCAATTTGATAGGTGGACCACTCAGTGGATAAAGAACTGGCTGGATGGCCACACGCAAAGAGTTGTGGTAAATGGCTCAATGTCCAGCTGGAGACCAGTAATGAGTGGTGTCCTTCAGGGATCAGTGTTGGGACCGGTCTTGTTCAGCACCTTTGTTGGTGACATTGACAGTGGGATTGAGTGCTCCCTCAGCAAGTTTGCCGATGACACCAAGGTGGGTGGTTCGGTCGGTACACTGGAGGGAAGGAATGCCATCCAGAGGGACCTTGACACTCTTGTGAGGTGGGCTGATGCCAACCTGATGAAATTTAACCAAGTCAAGTGCAAGGCTCTACACCTGGGTGGGAGCAATCACAGGCACAGTACAGGTTGGGCAGAGAAGAGATTCAGAGCAGCTCTGCAGAGAAGGACTTGGGGGTGTTGGTAGATGAGAAAATGAACATGAGTCGGCTTCAGTGTGTGCTCGCAGCCCAGAAACCCAACCGTATCCTGAGCTGCATCAAAAGGACTGTGACCAGCAGGTTGAGGGAGGTGATCCTGCCCCTCTACTCTGCTCTCGGGAGACCTCATTTGAAGTTTTGTGTGCAGTTCTGGTGTCCTCAACATCAAAAGGACATGGAACTGTTGGAACAAGTCCAGAGGAGGGCCATGACGATGATCATGGGACTGGAGCACCTCCTGTATGAAGATAGGATGAGAGTGTTGGGGCTGTTCAGCCTGGAGAAGAGAAGGTTGTGTGGAGATCTCATAGCAGCCTTCCAATATCTGAAGGGAGCCTATAGGGATGCTGGGGATGGACTCTTCATTAGGGACTGTAGTGATAGGACAAGAGATTAATGGGTTCAAACTTAAACAGGGGAAGTTTAGATTGGATATAAGGATGAAGTTCTTTACTGTGAGGTTGGTGAGGCACTGGAATGGGTTGCCCAGGGAAGTTGTGAATGCTCCATCGCTGGTGATGCTCAAGGCCAGGTTGGACAGAGCCTTGGGTGATATGGTTTAGTGGGAGTTGTCCCTGCCCATGGCAGGGGTAGTGGAACTGGATGATCTTAAGGTCCTTTCCAACCCTAACTATTTAGTGATGCTGTGATTCTGTTATCCATAGCTTAATTACACTCTACTGGCATCAACTACATAAATAAAAGAATGATTGTTTTGTTTCAGACTGTCTTCTAATGCTGTTGGAGCATTAGCTGGTACAAGAACAGATGTGTAGATCACCTGGGCTGTGTACCTATGTACTGGGGGCTTTTCCAAAGGGATGTGTTCTGATGCAGCTGCACTCACAGTCAGTGAGGATTAACATTCCAAACACCTCTTGTTCTCCTCAGCTATGTCCTACATTAAATATTTAAATTGAAGATGACTGACTTCTCTGCTTAAATAATATCGAAAACAGAGGACTACAACTCCTCTCCAACTGAATAAGGAGAGACAGTGGAAGAGTCTGAAGTGACACGGTGAGAAGATTCACTTTTGGCATTCTAGCTGTTCATAGTATTACAGGCTTGTTCCTTTGTATGAAATCATTTTCTAGTTTTTTCTACCACTGAAATGTAATTTACATCATGTTTTTTTCCTGGGAAGGAGATGCTAGAAACTTCTCAGGCGCTGATTAAAATTTTTCTCACCGAGTTCACATTTGTCTTGTAATGATTTGCAAGTAGCTTAACTTGCTTGAAATACTAATGCTAGAAGTTTGGTTTAATTGACTAAGCCCTGTATCTTCCATAAACTTCACAAATTCTTTCCTCATTTCTTTCATTACAATGGCCTGCACAAGAAGTGGATCAGCAATCATCATTAAAATGTCATTTATATTCTGTGTGACTTCATTCTCCAAACCTCATATATTTTCTACCTGCAAGATGGAATTTATGTGATAATTTCTGCAAAAGTGACAGGACTATTGCAAAGGAAGAATATGCTAAAGATACAAAGGGCAGCAGTTAACTTTGACTTCAGCCAAAAGGGGTTTATAATGGAACCGTACCTATTGATCTAATACTTGTGATGTTTTCCCATTATCTATGCAATCCAGGACTTCTCTCTAAATCATTTAATTCAGCTCCTTCTAACACTTCCTTTGCATCACAGGACAATAGCATACCTTTCATACTCTTACACCTCATCATAGATTATCTGCTAATTAAGTCTCCAGTTTCTCTGGTCTCTGTTAACTAACCAGGCAGCACAGTCCAATCTATTAGCCAGCACATTGGTGAATATCTCAACATCAATAGAGAACAAGTAGACAGGCCCATGAGAGGCAAAATCAAATTTGTCTTTTTTAGGTGCAAGTCAATTAAAGATGAGCTTGTACTGATCTTGAAATCTGCTGAGATGTCAGGAAACCAACTTACCAGCGTTGCAAGCCAAATCTTAACACTATTTAATGTCTCAGAAATGCTTTTCCTCCTGCTCTTTTTAGTCTCCTACTGTTTCCTCACATATTCCTTCACATTTATTTCTGTTAAGCTTTCCTGGCTGCTTTTTTATCCAGGATCTGAATTACTATGTTATCAGCTGTTAACCTTGGTGTGTAGTCTAAGCTTTTAAAATGTCTTTATCCATCCTATCAGTTTTGCCTAAATGGGAATAACCACTTGCAAATGAAACACACTTTGTGATCATACCACTGAAGTATACCCTGCTAAACACAACTCAAAATACCCCTCTAAATCTAGGAAATGGTGATTCCTTCTGTTTTGCTGAAGACACAAAGTGGTAATGGAACCAGTAAGATCAAGGAAGGATTTTAAGCTCCTAAAACCTAAGTTCTTTCTAGACTTGGGAAGAATGCATTCAAAGCAATGCAAAGCTGCAATTCTAGTAATATCTGTAAGGATTCCTTGGGTTAACTAAACTCTTCTTTTTTTATTTATTTACATTACTGTTCAGCTTCTTCATTCTTTACAGGACTGAGTAGCTAGTATATAAGCCAGGTGTCCCACTGCCCAGCCCCTCAGAAGCATGATCTATATTTGTTCTCTGAAAATGACTAACACATACTGATGGAATTTCATGTTTCACAAAAAGATGCTTCAAGTTTTCTTTTATATCAGCAATAGCAATAGGAAATCTTTGTGTGTACTTGCCTAACTTCTGGCATATTCTCCTAGGAAAAGGGAAACCTGCACAAGAGGATTCAAATTTCCTTCAAACCTCAGGACTAAAGAAAAGGAGAAAGAAGGAACACACTTGTATCGTGAAAGTCCCTCCACTTCTTCAGGTGTAAAAAAGTCAGCATTTTAATCACTGCTCCTGGGATCATGACTTTTGAATAGATAATTGAAAGTGCTGTAAACAGCCCTTCTGTGTTGAGAAAAGTGGGGTTGAGATTCCTCAGGTCTTCTCTTTTTGTGGGCAGATGTGGCTGGACATGAACACTTCCTCTTCCTCTACTCTCAGCTGTCATGCTTTTGCAGGGAGAAATGAACCATGCTCGATGCTAGTGAAAAAGTGGGCATCTGTCATGAGGAGCTTGCTACAGGCTCCCAGGTAGCACAGTGGCAACATGGCACTCAGCTCCATCATCTTCTCTTTGGACTCACCATTTTCTGGCACCTACCTCTCCATGTGCTGAATTCTAGGCGTATTTAGGATTCTACTTTCATTCCTGGGCATGCTTTCTCTCTGATCAGTGCTTCCCCTCTTGTTGTGCTGATCTCCACATTCATTTCTCATAGAAACTAAGTGGGATATATCCTATTTCACAGTCTAATGATTCCCACTGAGTGCTCATTTTCCTTTCACTGGTACACTGTGGTACACAGCATAGTGCAAAAGCCATGGGTACTAGAGTGAAAGCCCATAGCTGTCTGCAGCGTGCATGAAGTGCCCCACCTACATACACCCAGGGAATTCTCTCTCCCTCTCTCAAGAGTTCCTTTTGTGGGAACTTAACACTTTTTTGTAGAGCTCCTCCTTTGTGTCAGTCAGGTCTGGGATTTCTTTCGATCCAGTAAAATTTCTTCTCTCTCAATTTTCCAAATTATCTATTTTTTACATCCTTGCTTTCAAGCTCTGTATCAGTAACTGTATCTGAATGCTTGTTTAAGCCTGCCTCAACTTCAGTCACTCTACCTTTTATTGTAATTCCCTGAATGAGGCTTGCATCAAAGCTTCCATTGATGTTAGCTCAGACAGTAATTCTCTAATGTCTGCCAATCTTCCTCTGTTGTACTTTGTTTGCAGCACGATGTTAGGCCTCTGAGACCTCCTGGGGTCCCAGTGGTTCTCTCTGGCTTCTTGCAAAGGCATTGGTAACATCACAAGTGCACCTCTGTACAAGTGCGCTAGCATTGGGGATCACCAAATATTTTTACATGGGGCTTTGTGATATTTTGAATTCTTTAAAAACCATTGAAAATGGCATTTTGAAGGCTGATTTGAATAACTATTACAGCCTTCAAGTCATACCCATTACTCTTCTATCCATTTTTTCTTTTAGATTTCTGAACCTTTCAGGCTTTAATGGGGGTTAGTTCAGCCTCTCTGGTCAAGTTTGGGACTCATCACTCACAGCTGCATCCTCACAGCACTTCTTCATGTTGACAATACAGAATTACCGGGGAACAGCTATCGCCAGTCCCACTTATCATGTAAAGGTGGTCACCCAACCCCAGGTGTACAGGCTCAAGCGTCTCCTTTTGCCAAGACACAAATTCCAACGATTAAGCTTATTTCTTACTTGTGTCTTTGCTGCCTCACAAATATGGGAAAATGTGTAGCCCTGCTTTCTACATTTGTTTGAAAATGGTCTGTGCCTTCATTGTTCCTTCTTGTTCTCATGCTTCTAATACAGAATAACACCTTCTTTTTATTCAGCTGCCCTTTCTTCACTGCCTTCTAACTACCACTGAAAAAGTTATTTGTTAGCTCCTTGAAGCAGTTTTAATCAGTCTGAAATTTTTCTCACCTGAGCTTCTTTTACAACCACTACCTGCCCAGATTGAAAGCAAATGCCCATCCAGTAATAAGGCTGCCAGCTGTGCTTTCCTTGGTGAAAGAGAAAATGTATGTTTGTAGTTACCTAATGCTGCAGTGCTCACAAATTATGAAATTCTGAGGAGAGAGGTGAACCCTAAATCCCATCTTCCTCTGCATTTTGCATGTCCCTGTGGGCTACACAAAGTTTACAGCAGATTAAATTCCCAAAACACTCATCTGGAGACAGATATTCACAGTCTCCAAGGGTCCACCACAGGGCCTGCTGTGCCAAAAAATATCACAGCTGTCATCTGCTATGAATTTGCTCTCTGGTGATCTGAAGCAACTTCTTGCACTGATGCAACTCTGACACCTAGCACTGAAAGCTCAGGAGGGCTCCCATGTAGGGCAGAGAAGATTGTAACTATGAGCACCCCACAGTGTCTCAACTCACACTGTTTTTTGGAGGGTTTGGTAGCTCAGCTGCGCACATTAGAAACACAGAAAAGAAGACAGCTATCAAAACAGCATCTGCTGTAGCAGTCCATTTTGACCTGGTGGAAATACCACGTGTTTCATACTAGCCCTGATGTTTATTGCTGCAAAGGCCCTTTCTTTCCCCTGAGCTTGTGTTTATAGCAGTACTGCAACAAATCCTACAGGTCCCATACCCCCAATCACGCAAACTATAGAGACAGCCTAAAAGAGACAATTCTGCACAGGTGATATTATTCCCCTCAAAATTAAATTGTGAAAACTCCTGTCACTTTCTCTGGAGATGAAGAAATCAATCAGTGTTGCTTGCCCTCCAAGAACAGAAATGTATGAAGCTGTTTCCTTTGCTTTAATCTACAGGGATATCTGTACATCCCGTTCTTGCTCTTTTTGTTCAGTTCTCCCCTTACCCAAGATCTCATAACCCTGATTTAAGTGCTAATATGCTGCAGTGATTTCCCATCCCCAGGCAGCTTCATCATCTCCAAGCTGTGCAGGCTTAAACTCTTAACCTGTCATAATACTGTGATTAAGACCCATCATACATTTGAACAGTTTGAAAGCCCATCTCTGCTTCACTACCGGACACTCTCTCTCAGTGAAAGGCAAAATCAATTGCCCCCCACATGAAACAAGGGGAAGCCAAGTGGGCAGTTTCCATGGCATTTTACTGTGCTATAGCCCAGCTCCCTGGCTATGTTTGTTCTACACTTCTGCTGTTCACAGCCTTGATGGTCTTTGTGGATAAAACAGAATAATTTCATTTTTCTCCTTCAGGCTGCTGATAATTTGAAGTGACTTCAAATGACATAAACTTAGAGTGTAGTATTACCCATGTCCTTATGACTTTTGTATCACAGTGTAACACTTGGTATTACTCATTTTAAAATCCATAAATCATAGGTCTTTCCAATACATTATTTGTCATTTCGGTATTCCTACGATAGTCCTATTTCTAGCACTAATCATAAGGTTTGAATAAATACATAGTGACAATCTACAAAGGTATATGTTGGTGAGGCCCGGAAAGCTTGCTAGGAATGTTACGGGTAGTACAGGACCTGCTCACAGAAAGGATTTCTTGCTTTGTGCTGTGCAGAGAGAGCATGCATGTGTCTGTTGGTTATCTCCTACTTCCTTTTACAATAGAATAAAAGCAGTTGAACAGTAGCCTGGATGTTCACTGACAGACAAAAGCTTAAATCAAATTAAAAGAGGAAAGCTGTGGTTCTGCACTGAGGACAGACGGCAGATATGCTTAATCAGAGTACTTACAGGAGCCAAACAAAAATAACTGCATATGCAAAAAGCCTCTCCTTTCTTGAAGCTCATATCAGACCGATTTCTATCTTGCCTTCAGTGATCAGGAATAAAAGAGCTCCCATTGTTTAGTGACATTTCCGAATATTTATAGTTCTCTACTAGTAACCTTTTGTTTGGTAGATAGTGCAGTTTGCACAGCATGCTGAGTGTGTCATTAAATATTTGCCTGAAGATCTGAGTGTTAGTGTCAATGACAGAGTTTCCTAAACATGTCACATTTTCTTTGGCTGTCATGAAAAATTATAGCTACTGTGACTCACACTTTAATAGCAGCTATTTGTGATATTTTAACCTAATGTACAGCCCCAGAGGAGAAACAACAGACACAATAAAGCATCTGCCACTGACTTGCTCAAACGAAGGGACTCTGAGCATTATTAGTATGCCAAATTAAAGAGAAAAGGCTCTTGTGTCAAATGGCAAAGGGTCTCGGTGTTTGCTAACTTCACTGTTATTTAAGTCTCAATTCTGAAAGCATAAAAAGAGAAAGAAAAAAAATATTCCCTTCCTCTCCATTGTCTCTCTCTCTGCTTAGGTGCATAGTTCTTGTAATAGGAAGGGTTAAATACTTTTTAAAAACCTCATGATGAATCATTACACTTTTTATTTTTAATAATTAAAATACTTAATGGGAAAGATTAGCTTCTAGTGTGTCTTAGTAATGTTATTTTCTTTACAATGTAGATTTGAACAACACAAAAATTGAATGATATGGGTATTTTGGATGCCGTATGGAAAAAAAGACATTTGTGTTATATTTCTCTATCTCTTCTCTTAATCATCTTGCCATTTTTTTGAAAAGAAAGCCAAAAAATTAGTATTCCAGGTGTCTGTAACAGGAAAACTGTTCTTGTTCTCTTTGCATGGATTCTTTCCCTGGTTTTGCAAAACTTCTTGCACCGTCATTGCATACATCAGGAAACTTATCCATGTCCTAAATTGGCCATCTGTAAAATGAGAATAGAAACGTTTGCCTCCTTCCTAGTTAAATTCAGCCTTGTTTGTAAGTGTTTAAAGAACTTGGAGGGAAGATGAAATAGTTGCATAAATTCTGTGTTCTTGATTTATATAAATGCAGAGATTTACCCCATATGATTAGGATGACAGTGCCAAAAGCTAAGCTCCAAACAGAATACAAATAACTGCCACTGATAGAAGCCAGTTAACAGGTTTTCCTGTGATGGAGCTCTTGAAGTCTATTTAAAACAAATGTATACATCATTCTGCAACAATATCATCAGCCACCTAGACCTCTTTGCCTTGGAGTGAATGAGCCACTGTAGGCTTTATAACAAAGGACCGAACCCTGCAGTCCCATATGTGGCTCCACTGTATATCATTTACTTTAAAGGATTTGTTTCCCCACAGGAATAAAAAAAAAAAGTCCATGAAATGTGATGTTGTTTTTGCTTGTCTTCATGGACATTCAGTAAATCAGGAGACATTACAGCAGCTATGTTCACTTTTCAACATAAAACTGTGATATCACCTAAGCAGCTTTGTGAAATATGTTCTCCAATAAACAGAACTGAAAAGTGAAGTTGCTATCTGAGATAAAGAATAAAATCTTAAGGAAACTTAGGTTCTCTTTTCAGACTTACTATCCAATATATTGTCTCTGTTAGGCTGACACCTTACAATAAATTTGTAAGATTTTATTGGAAATTTGTTGATTGTACTCTTAGGTGCACACGGGGCACCTAAGCAAGATTTGCAGGAAAGAAAAAGCCTAGCTGAGATCATCTTCCTAATTGTCCACAGACTGCATTTGCTATTTTCATTGACTGCATTCACCTCTCTGAAATAAATCTCATATTTCTATCAGATGTGTTAGCACAAGTGCATCCATCACTATGTGCCTTACCTTTGGATTGTAATGCAACTCCTGATTCTTCCTCTCAGGAACACCAACATACATTTCTGCCTGATAATGGCATATTTGGATGAGCACTATCATAAACTACTTTTTGTAAGAGGATTATGAAGACAGAGCTGAAGTTTTTTATTATAGTTTGAACACAAGGAACATGTGTGAATGCTGAAATTGTCTCCTCTAAATTTAAATGGAATTAGTTACTAGAACTGAAGGATTGCGGCTTTCACAGGCTGTTATAAGATCACTCAGAGACAGAGCTAAGACTTGGGATCCTACAAAGATTATACTCACAAGAAAAGAAAAAAGTACAATCTCAGTGGCAGGTCTCTTCAAGACAGGAGAGACTGTTTCAAGGCTCTGTAAAAAGATGAAAAACGGGAATTTTGCCCCTAAATCTAATGGACACAAAAATAAAAATACAACCAAGAAAGCAGAAGCTGTCCTTGTGTGGGATCCCACTTTTTGTCTCACTCCCATGACAAGTCATATTAGCAATTATATCAGCAATGCAATCTCTCACTGGTTATGGCTTGGGCTACGATGATCTCCATGTGAAAGACTACAAATGTTCTTCAGATGACACATCAGGATGGCCTTACACTCTCATAGCAGTACAGACTCACTAGGATTCAGACAGTTTACAAGCAAGTTCATCTAGCTCTAGTTCATAGCTCAGAAGCAAAGAATAAATTCAATGTGAGTTGTTATTGATCCAAAACTTTCTGTGAGTTCGACATTTCCCTGTCTAGAATGAAAAGAGAGGCAACACCTCCCGTCCATAAACTGCACTTTTACATTTATAAAGTTATATACGGAGGTAAACTGAGTTGCCAGTGAAGGACAGAGAAAGGGGGAGAAGGAGGGAGGGAGGCTACAGAAGGAGAAGCAATCTACAGCAAGGTGGAAGAAAGCATAAACCATCCTGATTTATACTTTTTCTCCACCCCTTCTGTTGATTGCTTTTCCTTCTAGAGAGACATCTTTTCTGTTCTTCTACAAACTGTGATGTGAACTGATTTACACTGCCTTTCCAACAGATAGTTAACCCACCATCCTGTTCCAGAAAAAATACATTAAAATATTAATTAACTTTACTTTGTTCAACGAGCTTTATTTTTCTTTACTGTCTGTTTTTTGTTTCATGCCAATCAGCTA
Organism: Psilopsiagon aurifrons; assembly: GCA_025447955.1. Taxonomy (NCBI): domain Eukaryota; kingdom Metazoa; phylum Chordata; class Aves; order Psittaciformes; family Psittacidae; genus Psilopsiagon; species Psilopsiagon aurifrons. Next base: position 7,048 of record JAOEHY010030558.1, on the reverse strand, counting down.
TGTTGGTACTATATTATACACTACTGAATTTGCTGCTAAAACTAGCAATAATAAGAAGTACACTGCATTGGCTTAAGTAAACTGCACAGCAGTAGGTACTTGGAAAACATCAGACACAAATGACCCTTAGATTGTTCTGTGCTTAGCAGAATTGTACAGGACTGTGTGCTGGCTGTGCAATGGGTAGAGCTGTCAACACACAGAGCTCAATTCTTCCCCTATTTCACAACCCTGATTATATGAATTGGTATTCCTTTTTGTAGGAGCTGCTTAATGGGTGGAGGTGTCAAGAGGCAAAAGGGTCTCCCAAAGCTGCCCCAGTCTTCTGAGGCCACGGCATTAGAGTAAAAGTACAAAAGGGGTTACAGGGGCAGAACCACACACTTGCAGGCAGCAGCAACAAGTTCCCTTTCTGAAAGATCTGAAGCCAGCCTTGTGATCCACAGTGCAGCCAGGTGGGCAGAGGATGTGCCCAGGTGACCATGGCCTGGGTCTAGAATCAGCCAAATTCTGCAGGAGCTCGTGTTTATAAGCATGAGATTCACTCGCATGTTTGAAACACAGTTCTTTATAACAGATAGTTTACATAACGCTGCCTATAAACACTTCAAAGATCTAAGTAGTGACTATTTATGGCATATGTGAGAAGGAAATTTCCAAGCTTAAGGCAAAACGTTGCATTTGTTGGCAAATAATTCAGCAATGATCACATCTGGAGAATGCTGCAAAGAAGGACAAAAAAGCATTCCTGTATTTTCAATCGAACTTTTCTGATAAATTCTTGAGCTGTATAGCAACTTTTTAATACAGCATCAACATTTGAGAAGCCCAGATACAACAAAATGCAAACCACAGTGGGTCACTGTTTCCAGTAGTTAATTCCAACAAGGACTAGTTTCTGTCAAAAAAACAAAACAGTATCACTTAGGGGGTTTTCTTGTGCCAGTGAGGCCAGTGGTGTTTTTATTTCCCTTCACATCATCTTTCCTCTGTAAAGAACCATCTCCCATTCTTCACCAGCCTCTCTGAGTTTTCAGACATGACAGTAGAGGAGAAGCGCAGAACAGCAACCTGCAGATCCCATTTTGGGGGCAATGGAAACAGCAGTTTCCCATTCCACTGATGTGGCTGCCAAGCTGAGATTCCTTTTATCAGGAACATGACACCCTACAGATCCGGGCAGCAATGCAATACCTTTCCTGACTCTTTGCTGCCTGCTTCCAGATGGATGGCTGCCTTCAACTTGCTGAGCACTTGCAGACCATCTGCATTGTACCTTTCCACTTTTCTGTCTGCCAAGGCCTCATGTTTATATGAGCCCCTCTGCCTGCTGCTGATGGTGAAAGAAAGTGTCTGGATGGCTCTTGTTTCAGTCCCAGTAGGTACAGCAGCATTTTTCCACATCAACTCCTATGTCCCATTGGCCTTTTAATGTGAGGTCCTTTGGTGCAATAATTCTCTCTTACACAGATTTAATTCAGCACCCAGTTCACAAAGCTATACTGTGCTAGGGGCTTCCAGGAATACTAAGAGCATAATAGCAAGAATAGGATTTTGTGTCTGATGCTCATGTGGAAACAAAGACAGCTCTTCAAAGGTCTCTCTCTACAGCCTGCACCAAAGCGACCTGTCAGGGTTTCATCGCAACTTGACATTTTGGCAGTGCTCTTCAGGTAAGAACTGAAAAGGCTGGATTTTGTCAGAACTTGACTTGAAAGGATTTTCAACAGTTCTCTTTCTTATTCCCTTCTGGGAAGAAAAACATATTTAAAAAAAAAGTTTTACATATAAGGATCTCATGAAGCAGAAAATCCAGGTTTTACACTGCATTCCCTCTTGGCGACAAAGAGCACAAGCATGACTCCATCTATATCATGGCCTCGACACCATTTGTGTTTGAAGAGGGGCTGCTCACTGTCCCTAAAAGAACACAGTTGTTTCTGAGGCTGTCTTTATCTAAATGCCATATCAAAAAAAATATTCTGTTCTGAGTCTGTCTAAAACTCCTACTCCCACCTTCTAAAACAGAGTATTTTTAATAGAAAATAGACCTCTCATCTTTGCCCTTAGGTAACTGATATAGTATGAAGTAAATAGATGATATAACATTCATTTTTGTGTTCTATATTATACCTTAAGGTATCAGAAACAACACCCTGGCACAGTAGTTCTGATGCTTTTGAAAATGGTTTTGTGCTGGCTCACCCACCATATTTTCCTTCCATAGAAGATACTGTGAAGCCACTAAGGAGGAAATGAGTTCTGGAGGTAGTTAATCATTTCTGCAAGTGCAAGGTGTGGGATGGGAGATAGGATTCACAGGCAGCAAACAGCAGCAAGACACTGAGAGAATGTGTATTCCACGTGCCATTAATTTGCATTGAGTACGTGGGGCTAGCAGAAGTGGTCTAGTTAATTAGAGTATCTCACCGAAATGGATTCAAAAGAGGTTTAGTTTAGCATTAAAATCAGCTTTAGCCCACATTCCACATGGGTTACATGGAGATAATTTATTCTGTATCTGAAGAAGTTCAGATATAGGCTATGTGGTGCTGCTGGTTTTATAGAGCAGTTACTTGTGTAAATGGCCCTCAATATTTGTATGCTGTTCCTCTCATTTCACTCGTTTGAAAATGTCAGTACAGAAAAAAAAGGCTGGGATTCATGCAGAGCTGATCATTGCCACAGACAATAGTGAAGTGACCCACTGGAAGTCTGCAGTAGCTTTTCATCTCCAGATATCTGCAACAAAAAACACTGGAGTTTTATAAGGTCTGTTTATCCCTTTGTGCTCACCTAGTAAATCACAATGCAAGCAAGTAGGGTTAGCTCAGACAAAATTGGGAGTGATGTATGTCTGTGTTGAAGAACACTGATGAGCCAGGTAGATGAAGGCAGACTTAAATAACATCTGTTTGATCAGAGCGTGTCTCTATTCACTTTTATGATCTTCATCACATTCCCCATACAATAAAATGGGTATTATTTGCGTAGATAATACATAAGGGAGAGGATTCCACTATGTACACAGATGGTACTCCTTCATCTCAAATTAGAATTTTCATCTTTTGGTAGCCCAAAATTTGTTTAAATGAAAGCAATAAAGCCCACAGGAGTGCAAGGAACAATCGTCTTGTTGTATGGTTACCCTATTTTCTTAGACAGTGAAAGATTATATTTAACTTAAGAATTTTTTTTATTTTAATTTCATCTCAAGTTTTACGATCTGTGCATGCACTGAACTCCTCATTATTCTTTTAGCAAAGCTCATAGTGTTTCAACTTGGAATCTAGAAATAAGGCAGGCTGGAAAGATATTCAGCAAAACCCATCAAAATCCACATTAAATATTTTAATAACTGGAAAGTTAAAGAGTTATTCAGTGGGAAGATGTATACACCTAAGTTTTGTATTTTCTGAAATATTCCACTAAAGGACAAGAAATACCAGAAATGCACTAGAATAATTTGTCGATATTTCCATGAATTGCTACAGTTTTTAAAGGAGAATATGAGTAGCTAAAAGCATTACTGAGTACCTAAAACCTTGAGCTCCCAGTCACATTTGTGGTCAAGGGAATTATTATCTTTACAGTGCCCAGAACTGTTCTGCTACTGTTCTGCCAGTGGCATTTAAGTGAATAAGATTAATTTAAAGCATAGGACTTGCCCAGAACAAACCGTGGTCACAGAAGAAGTGAAGATGGCCAATGGACACAACGCAAACACAATTAAATTTGTACTCATGGAAAATCTCTGTATGGAAGTACTGTCTCATTTCTGTTATTCAGTGTGTGAGGCAGTACAGGGACAAGCAGGAATTAGGTTACGGATGTTAAAAGTGCCTGTTACAAAGGATTTGCATTATGTCCCATTCCTAAGAATAATGGCTGCAAGCAAAGGGAAAAATGGACGCTCATCAACTCATAGGAAATGAAAGTCCAAGACTTTTTAATTAAGTATATAAAATTTTTATCATACCCTCCACACTTCATAGTCATCCTTCTGTATAGCATTTCAGCTTACTTTATTTTCACCAGTTGTATTCCTACAACATATCCTTTGCAAACACCACAATGCATAAACTACAAACTAGCACAATTATGGTACATTTTCCTGTTCATTGCAGGGGTGTTGGTCTAGATGACCTTTAAAGGTCCCTTCCAATCCAAACCATTCTATGTTTCTATGATTCTATGAAATTGTCATTAGGATCAAAGAGATCGACAAGAGGTCATCTGGAAAACAATGATTCAAAATACTTATTTTAAATATCTATCCACCAGTCTTCCAAATATACTTGAAATGCTTTGCTTTCAAATATAAAGTTCCAACATGCAATTTCAATGCATATAAAATTCCTAATAAGAAGCCATATACTAGTAGAAGACACATAAATTCAGATGTGAGTTAGCTGACAGGACAAAAAATGCAAAACAGCCAGAAAATAAGCATCTATTTTGACTCCCTTTGTGATGTTTCCTTCACATGTAATAACTGGGTTTAGTATCCTGAAACAGACAGTAAAATGGAAACCTACAAAACTGACTGCAGATATGTGAAATGTCATTAATTAAGTAATAATACCCTTTGAAATCAGTCATTACCAGCAGTTTTTGGTTATGAGCCATTAATATTTTAACTAGCAAGTCATTAAAAGTGATAATAACCAATTCTAAGGGGATTACTGCTTGAATAAACTATTTTTAATGATTTTAAACCTTCTGAAAAGCTTGGTCTATTTTAACTTTAAATTCTGATCCTTTGTAATGCCTTTGCATGAAAAGCTGTTTCTATTCACACAGAAATACAAGCATTCCTACAAGTACACAAGACAATCTTGCATGCAATTTGTTCACAAGGGATATGTCAAAAGGTCTCCCCTGCCTATATTATTATATCTGTGGTGTTGAGTCTCAGTCATGTCTTCTCTCATTTGCCTTCTTTCTTTCCTGATGACTGCTCTATAGCTTGCCTTGATCAGGGAGATGTAAGTTTCTTCAGTCATAGCTTCTAATCTCATCTCTTCCATCAAGTTGTGGTTCTATTTTGATTTAGCTAGGTATGGTACAGCTACTCTCAGATGAGCTTCTGGGAGGCAAAAAGATATAGTTTCATCCAGGCAACATTAATTTTGTGCGTGTACAGAGAGTAAGCCTAATATTTAGACTCTGTCCGTTTGTATCTATTAAAATACTGGAATTTATTTTACAGATATCTCCCCCAACAAGGTTAAATCATACAACTCAGGAGAAATAAGCTGACACAAAAATGTATATTTTATGAGAATAGTCCCAGGTCTATATCATGTTCATATGGATATAGCTAGAGATAGGAAAGACAGATAAGAAAGATAAGGTATAAAGAGCTTCTTATCCCTCTGGAAAGCAGAGATCACTTTCCCTCAGGAGATACAGTATTTCCTAATTTTGATCCTATCAGGCTAGCCATGAAGGAAATGGTATCTGGTTTATGACACTCCAGCATCCTCATCCCTAAACCCTTAGTTGAAATCTAACTTTTTAGGTGATCAACACTTTTCTTGGCTCAACAAACATATCTAAAAGGCAACAGACAAAATCTTGGGCTCAATACTTATATCACAGGCTAGCAGAACAGGGTCCAACACTGTCCAGAATGAAGACGCAGGAGTGGGCAAATAGCATCATGGCAAAATATATAAGTTTTCCTCATATTTTCACATTTGCATTTCCTCACTGTCATTAAACTATACTCAGCCTTCATAAATGGCCATTTTCCTCAATATATTTACAGGAGTTAAGTCTCTGTAACATTCATCCATTTCTAGAAACATAACAACACTGCCACCTTTCAGATTTGGCAATTATTTTAAATTGTTAAGAACAGTAAGTTTTCTGGTGGGCAGGTTTTCTGTTGAGGCTCCATCCCATAATATTTTAATATTAAATGTCTCTTCTGTTGGGCCTGACAATTTATGAGGGTGGAATTGGTGCCAAACACTACCCAGCAGTACCATAGATGACTCAAAAAGTCAGTTGAGTAATCTCTGCCACTTCAGCATCTCGTAGTGGTTAATTTCACACAAAAATGTGAGAATTCACTTAGCCTCTTCTACAAATACTGCATGTGCAATAAATCATCTGCTCCAAAGCACTGCTTGTGTGCATTATGAATATATTTTCCAAGGAAAAAACAAAAGCAAGAATTAACTTGATCTGTCAAGATTTAATATTGGATCTTTCAAGACCAAGCAAGAATTAATATTATATCTTTCAAAATAGAATTGACATAAAACAAACAGTGAAAATGTCTCCACTGCCCCTTTTGATGTTTCTTCAGAAGCCCAGGTAATAGCAGTGTCTGCCAGCAGATCCACAGTTTTATTTATTGTGACCAGCCTTTGGTAATTCACTTCTTCCTAAAGTCATAGAAGTCAGCATGAGAGAGGTTCCAAATTTCTCCCATTTTGCTCCTTATGCCCAACGATCATAGTGTATCTCTTTCTGATTCCTACTCTTACTGTCCTTTTAAACAAGTTTTCTGCAAAGCTAATAGCTGCATTTTCATACAGAAATAAATCGGCACTTTCATTGATAACATAAAATGTATGAGAGGTTTATAAATTAACAGATAACAGTCACTATAGCTGTCCAGTAATTATTACAGTGAAGGAAAAGGGTGATTTAAGAGACTGGTAATATGACAAAGAATCTCACTTCTAGACTCTTAGTTACAATTCTGACACGTCAATAGTGACCGAAGGATATTTCCTTGTCCTCTTTGGACAAGCTGTTTGGTGCTGACAGAGAGTCAGTAACAGATTTACGCATTTAGAAGTGGGAAAAGCCCAGAATAATTTCTTCATTCCTTTCTGCTAGGAAATACCAAAGCTCATCCCATCCCCATGCATCTGGTTTTCTGCTTTATAAAAGGAAGTACTTTATGGAAAGAAAAGCCTTTGCTTTCAGGCCTAAAAAAGTCATCACTGAGAAGGAACTATGGGTTCTGAATGAACAAACGGAAGTCTGTTCCTAGCAGTTCCCATGGGACTGGCCATGGTTTCACACC